>JAAAKL020003042.1:0-24161 GCA_010016065.2 Carybdea cf. marsupialis auct. non (Linnaeus, 1758)
ACATGCTGTAATTTATTTAGTAGGTTCGAGTTGACTCCATACAACAGGGAGTTACAATAATCTAATTTCGAAGTGATAAATGCACTAGGACTAGAATTTCCGTTGATTCAGAAGTAAGAAATTTTCTCATTTTGCTATACGCTTCAGCTGGTACAAGGAGGATCGACAGATGGAATTTACTTGATCAGACATGGAGATGTATTTGTCGCAAATTACACCGACATTTCTTGCAAAATTCCTGGGCTTAATCATATCTCCAATGTCAAGAGATTCGACTTTCGTCTCATTTCTGTACTTCGAAGTCAGTACAAGTAATTATGTTTTGTTCTTGTTCAGCTTTAGTTTGTTCGCAGTCATCCATTTATCGATGGCACAAACGCAAGATTCAATCTTGTTAACAACACTGTCAATTTGTGCCTGAATGGTTTGGCGGAAAGTAAAATAAAGCTGTATGTCATCAGTATACATGTGAAACGACATCCCGTAATTGCGCAACAGCGTACAACAACGGCCCAAGTATTGATCCTTGTGGTACTCCGCAATCTATGTGTTTTTGTGAAGACCTAACGTTATTCAGAAATACAAACTGCTTGCGGTTGGCAAGGTAACAACGGAACCAATTCAATGCGTTTCCAGTTATTCCAAATCGGTTATGCATTCTAGACAAGAGGATGTTATGATTAACTGTTTCAAATGCAGCCGACAGGTCCAAAAGGAGCAAAATAACCGATTCTTGGTTGTGTACGGTAAGAAGGGTGTTATTTTGTACTTGTAGAAGTGCAGTCTCTGTGCTATGATAAAGTTTATACGCAGATTGGTAGATTTCTTAAAGTTCATTGACTGCTAAATAATTCAGCAATTGAGAAGCTACCACCTTTTCTGTCGCTTTCGAGATTAGGCTTAGATGTGGTATTTGCCTGAAATTTTCATACTCTTCAAAATTTAGAGTAGCCTTCTTTAATAGGGGTAAAAGAGCCGCTTCCTTCATTTTTTCGGGTACTTGAGGGTTTTCTAAAGAAAGATTTATAATCTTGGTCACAATAAGTGCCAGAATGTTCATGTTTCTATTAGCCACATATGCTGGTATAGGTATAAGTTCACATAACTTTTTTGATAAATCTGTGATAAAAGACACAGCATCTTCTTAGTAAAAGACAGTAGTGAATATACCAATTCGACACGAATTTCTTTGGGAGTCTGGGACTAGTTTAGGGTAATAAAATTTCTACTACATGTTTACGCACAACTCGCAGAGTATTATTTGTTTGAGTCAAGTTCTATACGTACAGAATGAATTTTGACCGAGTAAGTGGAATGAAAGTTTAGGAATTGAAAGAGTATCTTCGGTCACGGGGAATGGAGGATATAGGGAGAAAGGCTGAACTCGTAGATCGTGTTTTTGCAGGAGCGGAGAACGAATTACCACAAGAGAAAACAGGAACCGACGTAAACATACAGCTTCAAGATGACCACTGAGCAAGAACTCATACTAGGATCACATGTTTTACCCGACCCAAACGAAATAACAGATGCTTGGCTTATTGAAGAAGATGGCAGATATATGTAGCTATTTGATGTTTAATCCCTCCAAATTGGCTCGTAGCGACTTGAACGATTACAAGAACTCGAAAGCCTATAGCTACTTTAAACGTGGATGGATCGATAAATTACAGTACCATGCGATTTCAGATGGAAGTTCATATTGTCTACTGAATTCAGATTGCCGTGCTTATGAACGACTGAATGACCCATCGCATCGACTGTGGGTATATATAGACAAGAAAAATGACAAGCTTACTACTACTTATTGTCAATGTATGGTGGGCATACCTGGTACCTGCTTGCATGTAGTAGGATTTTTATATCGCGTTGAGTGTGCAGTTTGACTTGGACTTACTAGTAAGTCACCCACTTCAAAGCCATGGGAGTGGTTACCAAACAGGTCAGTGGTACAACCAGTAAAGGTTAAGGACTTAAAACTTGAATGCAGGGATTTTGGCAAGCAAAGTAAACGGAATCGAAATTTTTACCCACACCTAAGAAACAATTTAATCCATTACCAGAGGTGATAAATGCAGCACCACTGCTGTGTCGACATCCTACATCTGCACAGTTAGCTGGCCCCATGATTACATAAACAGCTAAGGAAATTACAAGTGGAAAAGAACTTTATCAAGAATCACAGAGTCAGAACTTCTCTCTCAAAGCAACAAGCAAGTCGCGGGAAAAAAGAAAATTTATTACCCTAAACTAGTCCCCAGTTTCCAATTAGCGCGGACTCCATAGTGGCAGCTGCAGTAGTCGAATTGGTGTATTCTACCGTTCTTTAAACCTCTCTCATAAAAAGCACTGGTATGTACATATTTGTGGTCCACTCTTCAATAGCACCCCCCCCCCTCTCAAGTGTTAACCACTCCAAAATCACCTCTATTTGGCAAGCAAATGAAAATGCTAGGCTCATCAACATACCTCCTTGAAAATATTATCAGTCTTCTTGGTGCAGTTTTTAGTGTAATTATCATTGATGCAACAGGTCTTGGGGATGCCCTCTCGGGACGTTTTCCAATCATCTTTGCCATTGTAGCCACAGCACTTGAACTGAGGGAAGAAACAAAGTAAACATCAAATAAACACATCTTAAGCCCTTTGTATGACTACACATAGCATGTACATCAATGAAGGTATCATTATGGAGACTGGCCTTAATGGGGCACCTTTGGCAACTTGAAGGGGAAGGGCTTGTTATTGTTACTTATGCACATAAGATGAAGTAAACCAAGTATGAACATGTACAAAATGACCTCCATGGTTCCCAGTTAAAAGGAAATCACAATAAACAGTGCCTGTCCACTCATAACTACTGTGGGCTCCTTTCTGAGCAATCCACCTTGAAGGTATTTCAGTAATACCTGGTGATTGTATGTTTGGCTGATTATACTCCTCATTATAACGATGCTGTCTCTTATATTGCATCAATTTAACAGTCAATCAAAGTAATAGACCCACTCACATATTACCACCAGGAGATTAATGAACATTTCAGTGACTAATAACCAACACACCAATACAGCCCTAGTTTTTGAAAGTACATCACTAACTGTAATCCAAGCTCCCTTGATAATGCAAAAAACATGCATTGCTCCCAAGCTAGGGATCACTCGTGAGCAGTGGTATTGCTAAAGGGCGTGTTTGTGTGCCCAGCATGACTAATAAATCTTGTTATAATATCTAATAGCTATAAGTCAACTACATACATCAAAAATCACACACCCCAATTTTTTGTCTTGATTAAAAAGCTTGTAAGTACCCATTCCCCTAGGAAATGCTCATGGTTATTACTAACAAATATTGTATTCTATGTTTGGTCAAAGTATGATTGTGTTTAACACGAGAGAAAAACAATGTGAGGTCAGGGCAAACTCCAAGGCACAGCCTTGAAATTTTGTCAGTATTGTTTTGGAAACACAGAACCCATTGCCTTTTTATAACAGTTTATCCATCACTCAGTTACTTCAGAAGTTGTTGATCAATAGTATTTTTGTTGCCATGAACTATCATATAGTTTCTGAACAAATGTGGATGTTCTTCAATTGGATCTTTCCCATATAAGTAAGAATGGAACATCTCACATCCTCTCAGTATAATCAACTGTTGTGCAAGAGATTGATGTCAAAAGCTGGTTGATTGATCACCTGGACCAATATGGTTAGTATCCTACTGACATAAGAGTCTGTGTAGCCTTGATAGAGGCGAGAGACTTATCCAATCTAGCCCTTTACTCTGATAGCATACTCTGAGAGGAATCATGAGCAGATTAAAACTGCTGCCTTGCAGGGAGCCTCTTCAGGCAAAGGTTTGGAGAAGGTAACTCTGAATTCAGATCCCCCTGCTGCCTTGTAAGGTATGCCTCCTTGGGCAAAGGTTAGGTTACATGCCCTTGTGGACACCAAGATCTGTGGTTGGTGTCCACAAGGGCATGTAACCTTACCAAATCTAAGCTCCAAACAACAAAAATGACAGACACATTATCAACTGCCCTCAGTTGCTGGTAAATAAGGATACTAAGAATCTCCAGGCTAGTCAGATGCGCACACAAAGGAAGAGATGGAAGAAGAGTGAAGGTATCCACTGTAAATGCTGGGACAGTTGTCGTACGCAGTGGAGAACTTGTAGGGTTCTAGCAAGAAGACAGAAGGGCTGCTTCATGCAGGAGGTGAGGTATAAGGGGAGAGGATGCAAAGTCTTCAAGCATGGAGAAGATCAGAATGAGTTCTGGTGGAATAAAGCCTTAATAGAGTTGGTGGAGTGGGAATAATAGTGACAGGAGATTTGGAGGATGAGGTGGTGGAGATAGTAACAATCAGCCCATGAATAATGAAGGTGAAGATAGTGGAAGGGAGGAAGAGTTGTACAGATTCTCTCTATCTATGCCCCACAAGTCGGACTGCCAGATGAAGAAAAAAGGAGGAGTTCTGGTGGATGACTTGATGACAGCTGTGATCTCTCGGACAGAAGGACTCATCTTTGATGGAGATCTAAATGGCCACATAGGAACAGAGAAGAGAAGCTTGGAAGAGGTGATGGGAGGGCATGGATTTGTTGATTGAAACAATGAAAGCGAAACTGTTCTGCACTTCTGCTTAGCCAATGGATTCTGAATAACGAATACAATGTTAAAAAGAAGCAGATGGAAAGAAAGATAAAAATCATAAGTGGAGGAAATGAAACCCAAATAGATTTCAAGCTGGTACAAATAGAAGACAGCAAAATGGTGAGAGACTGCATCCTTTATTCTGGAAAGGAGTGTCTACCCCAAGTTAGACTGGTTAGTATGGACATCATCATCAAGAACAATGTTAAGAGATGTACGAGGAGAGAAAGGAAGATCAAGATTGAAATTGAAAAACATTTGGACAAGAGAAGAGCAATGGCGGAAGAAGTGGAATCCTGAAGTGCAGAATGCTGTAAAGGAGATAGCTTTCAAGAGAAGGCAGCTGAGTCAAACAGAAGATGACAAAAGAATATACACAGAGAGGAAGAGACAGATAAAGATAATGGTGGTAGCAGCGAAGAATGAGTTGGAATCCAACATTAAATGAAGGAAGATTAAAGATGTTCAAAGTAGCCATACAAATGACGAAAGAGAAGAAAATATAATTGGAGCTAATTTTATTAACAAATATGACAAAGAAATAAAGAAGGAGGAGCAAGGCATCCTGAGAAGATGGAAGCAGTACTTTGTGCAACTGTTGAACGAGGAAAATGATTGGGAGATGAGCAACTGTTGAATGAGAAAAATGATTGGGAGATGAGCAACTGTTCAATGAGAAAAATGATTGGGAGATAGACCATGAAGACAAGAGGGGGGTAGGATGAGGAGGTGAAGAAAGATTTGAAGAGGATGAATAATGGAAAAGCAGCTGGATCTACTAGAGTGACAGTGGATCTACTAGAGTGACAGTGGATCTACTCAGGGCAGAAGGGCACACTTGTATAGCAGAGTTGACAGCTATTTATAGGAGAGTGGCAGAGCAAGAAAGAACTCCAAATGACTGGTATGACAGTTGGACATCACCCATCTACAAAGGAAAAGGAGATGCGCTCCAGTGTGTTGACCATAGAGGAATCAGACAGCTCGAGCATGCAATGAAGATCTATGAGAAGCTAAGATATAGATACAAAAGAAATGACACTGATGAAGCTAACAGTGAAACAAAAATAAGGTTGCTGGTGGTGGTGAGGATTCGGGATCAACTACCCGGATTGTCAACTTTACTATTGCACTATTTAGTGCAATGGTAAAGTCTTTGTTTTTGGTGTGGGAGATCCTGTGTTCGATCTGGGCCAGCTCCTCAGGCACTTCATGTTTAATGAGTTCTATACTAGCTAGTTCATGACCACTTGCATTTCTGCCTGAGTACTTACCTAGTGTTGCTATAGAAAAGGGTAGTTAGCTCAAAAGTTTAGAAACAACATCTTAAAACACACACAACACATTAAAAATACAGATAACTTTGCTTGTTCTTTATGGGATGCAAATAGAATCCTGGCTCTTACCATGAGGAATAAATATGCCAAGACTATATAAACTCACCTCCTTCTGTGCCCAGTCATAAAAACGCTTTGCTCCATTAAACTTGTAATAGTCCCTTCGAGCTCTTTTGAATGTGTCCTCTGCAATTTCCTTCACTTCTTTCTTGAAAACAAAACCAAGGATTCCAGCAGTGATCTCCAGAATGAAGATGATCACAAGCAAGACTGCAAAAGTTGTCATCATGCAATAGTTTTCCTTCACTGCTCCACAGCATCCAAGGAACCCGATAACAAAGACGATCACTCCAACACCAATCAACAAGGAAGCAGCATTGACATATTTTGCATCTGCAAATTCTAGGTAGTTACCATATTTGTTGACAACAATGCCTCCAATGATTATCAGGCCAAGACCACTTAGCTATAAAGTAAAACAAGTGAAAATCAAACTCAAATTGTGAATTAAAAGTTTGTGTACTTGAATTATATGCATAAAAAGGGTTATAGTCTTAGGTCTAAGATCAAATAAACCTTACCCCACAATATATAATTAATAATCTTAAAATGGGGCATCATCTCTAATTAAATCTGCCATATTCAAAATCAGGCACAGCAGGTTGATTAACATGTCTGGGTGACTAGAACAGTGGAAGTAACTTTCCCTGAAACAATAAGTTTAGAAAATTGCAAGTTTCAACATGTATACCATTTTTACATTTGCTAAAATCAAACAAATACTTTACAATTTGCAAAATATAGCTGCTAAAACAATCCCTGTTCTAATATTATCATCTTGCACCAGCATCAGTAGTATTTAAATTGAAAAAAGATGAATAGACAATAATTAAAACCCAATTTGACATTTGTTTAAACTTTTTATAACCACTATCTTCAGGAATTTAACTATTAGTTTTGTAGTTCTTCAATGTAAGAACCTCTAAATGCTCATCAATATTAACTCAGATTTTTCAGGAAGTGTTACACTCTTACAATAACACCTGATGTGATAGTGGTGGGTCATAAATTAAACAGACTAAGCTATTATAAGTAAACTAAAAAGCTCTGTGACTGAATACTTAGAACAAGCAAAATTTACTTTGTAGCAATCATTTTAATCAACATTTGCAAAGAACCTTTTACAGTATCGATAGGTGGCACAATAGTCAATGTCTAGACCAAAATTGAGGTTGTGTAACCTTATCAACAAACAAAATAAAGTCAGGGCATAAAGTGTTTATGAGTTAGAGAGTAGGAGTCTGAAACTTATATCTTGTACATGATGTTTATGAAAGCAGTAACAATATTGCAAGGAAAAGTGTTCTTTGTCATAATTATTTATGTATTGTCATTTAAAAATTATAATACTGTCATTTTTTTCTGAATCCTAAATTACACAAACAGTAGGGTACTTACAGAAGCAATAACTCGGTTAGCCATACCATATGACACAGACAAAATTTCAATAAATCTCACTGTCTATCACAAATATAAAAGTCCAAATTGTTCCTAAGTGAACATGGGGTCACAGTAAACAGCACATTACCACTTGATAGATGATACAGTAATCCAAAGAAATAATACAATCCACCTCAATGCAGAATGATTACTACTGCCACAAAGAACTTCACATGTGGGCATATATGGTCCACAAATACAAAACATTACAAAATTTCCTACTTAAAAGTAGAAATTTGATCAAAGATTCTTCTACTAACACATGCTGAATGGCTATTAAAATGCAAATAAATTTTTGTTAAATGAGAAAACTTGATTCATGTACTTTACGTCTGATAGCAGCACTCTGCAATGTTGACGTAAATACATTTCTAAAGTATACTTAACATTGTGTAACATAGAACAAGTCAAGTAAGGCATTACAGTGACAGGAGTACCTTGCAGCTCATACTCACTAATCTCTACACCAAACGTAACATGTCCTTTTTGTATGAATGCTTTTGATCAGTTAAGGTTTTCCACTTTCTAGTGGTATTACATAGTCTAGTACAACAATCATTCTTATAAGGTGCTAAATACAACAACAAGCAACAAAGAATAACAAGCCAAAAGGGAAACAGTATTTTGGACAGTATTTCATCTATTTCTGACCTCCTCAGGTCTACTGAAGATATTACTATTGGAAATATTTAAAATAAAATTTTAAGCTGGGAACGAGAATATAACAATATAACAAGGGTAGGAGAAACAAACCATCATATGATTGTTATGCTTTCCTGATGCTCTTTGAACCACCTACCCTCTTGTGCTGGTATGCACTCATTTCCAGCTCTTTACAGCTAGTTTACAACAATTGCATACCATTGTTGAGATGCAACATGATACAGTTTGTAGTTCAAGCATAATATCAAAATGCAAGTTCTTGTGTTCAATAATAATATTTCCCATAGACCTTCAGAAACCACAAATAGATGAAACCTTGTCCAAATCATTGTTTCCTTCTTAGAATGTTTTCCCCCAGCACAACCTGTTGTATAGTTGGTTAGTGGGAGACTTGACCAGCCTTCTCTAATGTGGAAGTTTGCTAAATACTAAGTGGATCTAAAAATTAAAGCCATTAATAGGTGATGCAGCTGCTTAGCTAGAAATGGTGTCTCAACAAGACAGAGTTTGGTGGAGTTAATGGACAACAATTCCAAAAAAACCTCCAAGAAACTCTCATGCAGATGAATGTTTATAAAGCTGAGGTATCTATAATGAACACTGGGGGAAGTGAGGTATACTATGGTAATTTTTTTTGGGGGGGGGGCTTTAAGGCTCGATGTAATAATCATTGTCAGTTCACCAAAATTGTGATTACTTATTATTCAAAACAACATTTAGTAGCATTTTAGTTGTCAACAATGGATGGCATCGCTGGCAATCATCGAGTCCATGTTTCAGTTTACTTAGAAAGTCAAGCCCTGGAACAGTGCATAATCTAGAGGAAGCACTGGTAATTATCAACCCAATTCATATAAACATTGAAGCCAGCCAAAGATCTGCGATCCTGCACAGTGCCTCTATCTCAAGCAGAGCAGCTCGCTGCCGATCGTCAGCACTGGTGAACACTTGTGTTGCAAGTTGGCTCTACGCACTGCACGGTGCTCGAGGATTAGTGAGTGAGTGAGCTACCCCTAAAAGGCATAGGTTGTCTTTATTTGATTTGGTTTGGATTCATATTTGTTTTGAATAGTGATAAAAGTTCAAAAATGATCTAGGATTCATCATGGATTTTGTAATGAGTTGAAGCTTTTGCGATCTTTTTTTATGCCTTTACTCTTCTCGCTTTGCATTTTAACCATCCATGGATGGCAATTATGATTTATCCAATTTCTAGTAGCTATAATATGACCCAGTAGCTTTTTGTCAGAGATCAAACCAATGGTATAAAAATTTCTATTGATGGACCAGATTGCTCAAGCTTGCCAAAAAAAAAAATTACAAAAGTTCAAAAAAACAAAAATCAATAAAGAGTAAAGTCAATGATGATGATGCAGTTTACTACCGTGCACTCCATTTTGCAGGGGCTAGGGCGGTGCCCTTGTACATGGGACTTGATTGGAGCATAAAGAATTAAGTCAATAAAATCAAGAGATAAAGGAAATGAAGGAAATAAGCAATACAAAAATCATGATAAATAAACATCAAGAAAAATAAGAATATTGTGCACATTTCTTCTAATGATTTGCCCCTCAATTGTGTGCAACACATAACTTCAGAAGTAGCTGTTGCACAATATTGTTCAAGGTGTTGTTGAGATACTTTTTTGAAATAAATTAAGATCTGAAGAAAATACAAATGCCACAGTGAATCGAACATTGTTGTAGGCATGAATATGAAGGAAATTGAGATTTTCCCATGCACATTCCCTTTGTTAAAAGATTACAAGAGCAAGAATGTTGCTTCATTCATTGCTTATAGTAATTCTTTGAGTGTATTTTCTGTGAGCTCTGTTGATATCTAATGTTATGATTTTGTTTGACAAGGAACCTTTGTAGTGACTGCCGTATGACTGCCAAAGTAATAAAAAAACTTTCAAGCTCTGAAATTTAGTATTCTCTAATGACGCTAAACTAAACTGAATAGCAATAACTATACCGGTATGTCTAACAAGCTGGGCTTTCTTAACTATTTTTATTCTGATCTGGTAGCCTATTGCCTATGCAAGGAAGATATAACAAAAAATGCTGACTAAGGTATAGGGACCTCAAAATTACTACCAAAGCATTCTATATTTTGATGTTCAAAAGTGAACAGACAGCTGAATGCATACTTCAGAATACTCAATCCTTAAAAGCATCATTGTAAGCCTACTCTTTCCAGTATATTAATATCCCAACACTGTGATTATATTTGCACAACCTCTTCTTCTGCCCTAATGGTCAGTTCACAAACACTTTGATTGGTCCCAATCTTGATACATAAAAGATTGTCTTCAGTATCTTCTAAACAAATCAGCAAATCAAAGGTTTGGCATTTGTCAGCATGGCTGTTGTTACCTAATGATACAAGTCGCTTGCATACGTCATATTTAGTAAGGACTAAAGGAAAAAATATCCAAAATCCAGCCAGGCTCAGATAATTTCAAACAAGGAACACATACGAGTAACTTGAAGAGTAGAAATTTGTAACAAAATAAAACTTCTCAAATTAACTCAAATCTCAAATTAATTAAATTAACTTCTCAACAGCAAGTACTTTTATCAGGTCATCATAATTGTTGATGGTAAAAGGCACGAAACTAGGGCAGATAATGTTAATGGGGATGATACTGGGAAGTGATAGCACTATATCGGCAATCCTTTATCTCTCTTGTAGTCTAGTAAGACACACCCACTTCGGTCACCTTGCCAACAATTATCATATTTTGAACGTCTTCGTGTCTCGCCCATTCTATGTATTGTGTTTGTGACAAAAGTAAACAAAAAGAAATTCAAAGAGGCCTATGCACGTGAGAAGATCAAGCCCTTTGGTGGATCGGCTCTTGTGACCTCGATGAAAACATTTTGTCAACCAAGTTGGCAATCCATATGACCTATGACCATAATGAAGAAACAAGTCGACATCTTTTTCGTCTAGGACCTCCGGGCAGCATGTGAGGGGCCTTATAGGTTTCTGCTGTCAATGCATAAAAGTAAGCGTCATCAACCACAAGAATAACAAAGCAGCAGATGTTGACAGGATGCACATGACTTGGATATGACTTGCTGAAATTGCAAAATGACGTCAGTTCTTAGAAATGAAACCTGAAGCCACATGTATGCAGAACTGCACTAATTTCTTCTTTTACAATAGCTCGATATCTTTACAACAAACTAAATCTTTCTCGCGTTATTGAGCTCTTGTATAATCATATGTGTTAATAATAGAACTGCTCCAGCTGCCATTTACAACAAAATGGGATTTTCTACTTGTTTATACCTGCGACATGTCACCATGTCATTTCTTGTAGAGGTATTTATTAAAACCTAAAGCGGTAGGCAATATTATGCTATCTGTCGACTTACCCAAAACAGTAAGTTGAAGAAAAAAAGTAGATATTTGACGATGTTCATTTTTCCTTCCACGGCCATTGTGAATAGATGAAAAATTTGTTCCAGATAGTAATAATGAGGTATACTTTCGCTTCTCCTTACAGGTCACCATACACTTTTCCGCTGTTGTTGTTTGAAAGGAGCAAAGATCAAAAATCGGAGGCGTTTGCAAAGCTGCAACCCTTTATCGTTTAATCGGAGGAGACCTCCGTAGCGGGATGCCCTCCCTGCAGGCGCACGCTTGGCATACCGATCGGAAACCGCAACAAAAGAACTCCTTTTATAATCATCTGTTACGTTGTTAATCGAAAAGGCTGGACTCATTGTCCCATAGCAGTTCTATCTGTTATCAACAGAGCATAGCTGATTCAAATAGGACAATAGCGATGGCACTTGTTTTTTATATTCCACATTCGATAGTGAAATGGTCGCTTCGTTTTAACTGCAGCGCCGTCTATTATTTTGTGTCTCATTGTATCAAATTCAGATGTTGACATGAAATGATACACTAGTTTTCCCAAATTCCAACGACACTTTTCTCACTTCGTTGGGTCGATATCGTCTCGTAGCCTGATGTTTTATTTATAGTTTTAAAAGTGACCTGGAGCGCACATGTGACACTCCAAGGGCCTCTTCCTAGGCTCCTAGCCTGGCCTGGAATCCTGATTCGCTACAACAGCAAGAATGAATGGCTCAAACTGAGAACTAAGTTCTTTAATGGGGCAATGGCCCCCTCTCCTCCCTAAAATGCTGCACTTTAGAGAAAGAAATATTGGGGGAGGGAGATCTAACATCTTCAAACACCCGGAATCGCTTTCTAACATTTGTTCCCAGTCTGCAAGCGACATAAGACGTAGGTGATGGGAGAGAGGAGGTTATGATATGAGGTACAACAGAAAAATTGCCAGCTCTCTCTAAGAATGTTGGGATGTGTGGTCTAGCTGAAACTGACAGGGACGGCTTGCATAAGGTCCTTGGTAATGTTCCCGCTGGAAAGAAAATTAACGTTTACTTGCTATTTTACTGATTCCATTATGTTATAAAATTGAGTAATCAACAGAGTACATTGGGGATCAGGACATCAAGCAAACAATCGATTAGCTCCTCGTAGTATAGACTATGCCGTAAAATACCGTTTCTTAACTCACTAAATCTCTGATGCACAAAGGCATCTACAATGAAGATTTTCAAATATAAACACACTTGGCTCACATCTAAAAATGATGGAGGAAATCCCGTCCAAAAAGTTCCCAATAGTTAAGGGTATTTAGAACACTTTTTGTAAATAACCCTTATTTGTTGAATGCCACACAATACGTGCTTTTACGGAATTTGAGCACCAGTTCTCTGAGCCATGTTTCCTCTGATGTTCTGTAGCCAAAGCATCATCCCACTCCCCACTAAAAATACCCTGTCTATTGTAGTGGTGGCCTGTGCACGAATACCTATTAACCATTACAGCCTTTTATTTTACTAATGACTATCTTCCCACTCCTTCTTCTTCTTTTTTCTTCTACTACTTTTTCTTTTAGCTATTCCCACTTAAAATCTAGGGTCCTTGCAATTTTCGACCTCCTCCAAGGGGCTTGATGCAAATTGTCAGCGCTGCTTTACGGCAGCGACTCTCGCGCGGGCAGAATCAGGTTCAAGACAAAACTGTAGTTAGCAAACTTCAGTGACGGGGGCACTTATTTATTCTGCCAGAAAGAAATTGGGTGAATTGTACATGGTGTTAGGAGAACAAGGCAACGTCGAAAATGATAAAGCTGACGAAGAGTGGAAGTTCTGTAAAGTCTCTATTGGCTTAAGTTCTCCCCATGTGCAGTGCATCCAAGTCAACCTCGGGCTTCCTTTAATTTACTGGTGGCTTTATTCCTTCCACTTTCCTGTCAATCTAGTGATCATTTTCTTTTATCGTAACCAAATCACATGAGTGGGTTTAACCTTGAACGATGGTCACCACACAAGTTTTCCAGCTGACACCCCTCGTTCCTTGCATGGTCTTTTAATATGTAATCACACGTCTATCTACAGATTAATATGTCTGCTACTTTTCTCCTTTTGATGTCAAACGTTCCAAGTGACATTATTTCAATAGCAAATGTCAAGTTTGGTTAAATGACCTACTCGTGGATTCTGTTTTTCACCTTCGGGAGCACTAATTAATTTGTCGTAACGTACACCAGACATTTTCCTCCAATTGTTCCATCCACACTGGATCCTCCAATTGACATCAATTACCAGCCTACCATCGTCCTGCTTGGTGCTTCCCAAGTACTGAAATCGTGTTGCTTTCTGTATTTGCCTTGTACTTGCCTTGCTTTAACTTCCAAGCCCCCTGTTTGACTTGTTCACGCAATGTAACTCATTGTTAGATTTTGGGGTCTTCATCCCCGTCTTTTCTAAAGCATGTTTTCGTTGTTCCAATTCATCTCTAAGCTCCTCCTTTTCTCTCGCACACAGCACTACATCATCTGTAAACATAATCTGTCAAGAGGCATCCTTTCTGCAGCCTTCAGTTAATGAATCCACGATAATGTCAAAAAGAAATGGACTCAATGTGCATCCTTAATGTAATCCAACCTGAACTGGGAATTTTCCAGCACACTTAACTTCTGTCACGTATCTCTCATACATGTTTTGACTACTTTGTATACTACTCCGGCATTCCCTTGCTGAGCATGCGATGGGAGAGCCTTTCACTTGGTACCTTGTCTTAAGCTTTCTGTGTTCCTCGCCGATTTTACAAAGCTTCTCAATCTACAATCCTGCGCTCTTTCATACAACCTCATGGTAATGCACGTTAAGTTAATACATCGGATATTGAAACCTTCCACGATTCTACTTTTGTTCTTGGTAGCGTTCCTCTCCGCCATTCTTCAGTGATTTTTTCTCATTCATGATGTTGTTCACTTCTTTCGTCCGGTATTCCACTCCTTCCCTTTAAAAACTTTTTCATGCCTCTGATGGTAGGTTATCGAGGCAAACAGCTTTTCCATTCTTTGTGTTATATCTTCATATTAAGTCAACGGCCTTTGACACGATCCCCGTAGACTCAGTTTCTTTTTCATTCTTTCAGGTATCTTTTCAAAACACAACAGTTCCCATATACAGTCGATATCAGCATCTTGATATGCCCCTTGACTGACTACAACGTATTGTCTTTCTAGAACCAGCTACTGTATAATCATGTCCATACGTACCCTTTGAGAAACTGTCTTTTCGTAAACACAGTATTTCCGACAATTTATCATCCACTTACTAATAAAGACAATGAAATTACTCTCACTACTTTCTTTTGTTAAAATTACAGTGCAATCAGGCGTGTCGTAAGATCATCGCAATAAGAAGGACTTTCTGTGAGTTAAGGAGGGACAAAGTTAGGCAAAGAAAACTTCTTTATGTAAGGATACTGAGTCAAAAGTAACAAAGGTTGTAACAGAACTACAAAATATGTTACCAAATTCCATTATAGAGAAACAATACGTAAATTGGGCTGATTGGAAACCATTCATTAACGATGCAAACTACATTTTCCCAATGTCATGTCCACGCATGGTCACAACTTGTTACCAGACCACTTCCTGCTGACAGCCAGTATTTAAGGGACGTTGTAAAGTGAAGTTCGGAGGTGGAGAGTTCATGAAATTATGGCGTATCATTTGTAATTCTTAGTTATTATGTCGAGGCAGAAATCTCGTATATAGATTTATGTGCCAGTTAAAATACCTGACTGTTCTCTTTACACTACCAAGTGCGGCTACCCAATACGCAACACCCGACCCTCTCTCAGTGCCATTCATTAGAATAAAACTAGTGAGTCAACGTCTTTCTGAACTACTTTCATCTCCTTGCAGTCTGACCTCATGAGAAAATATTCATGCTGGTAACTTTCTTCCAACGGGAAGTACCAATAAATGAATCACATATATGATTGTACAAACATATATGATTATTATGATTATGATTGTAGATGTAAAATCAAGATTCACTGTATAGAAATCACAATTTGATTCATTCTCAATATGCCATGAGAGGAACATGAAGCACTAAGCATTTTAGGTATAAGAAATGTAATTTAAATTGCCAATAATGACAACAGCACCGAAGCGTATTATCCTGGATTGTTCCACAAATTATATGAAAAAATAGAACGTATGTGCAGTGGCGTTGCGACCAGGGCGTGCGGGGATGTTACATCCCCTAATGAGATTTTCAGATAATCTCAGGCATAATTGACAAAAATAGGCAAAATTCTTATAGTGACCCCATTTTACCTTGCTGATTCTATGTTGTCCTGAGTGCGAGACAGGCATGCAAATGACAACGCCATGTAACCAACGATTTTTTATGAATGGGGAACAAAAGATTTTCTAGACTTCTACAAGGTATTTGATGCTTGTGTTTGTCTTGACCCTGCTTCAAATGTATCAGTTTAGATACAAACAGAATTTTGAGAAAATTCGAATTCATCATATAAGACTTCGAATGTAACAGGGAGGAAAAAGAAAATTCGTTCAGTCATTATCAACATCATTATGCTTTCGTAATAAACACAACTGTGTTTCAGTGGCATCATTATAGCTTCAAACAATAACGTCCACACCATGACATCAAAATTTACTCGAACCATACTGTTGTGAGTTGGTTGTAGATCATAGCTTAATCAGCAAACATAACAAGGATATGCCTCTGTATGACCTGAACCTGTAAATTTAATTAGGCCTACTTAGATTAATCATTGTATGCCTCAATTAGCTATACGTGGTAAGAAGTGGTAGCTTAAGTGATTTTGAATTAGAACTTGCTGTCTATTGGTCACAAGCTTCAGGATGCTTCATCAGTTGGCTATGTGGAGGTTCCAAAACAGTAGAAGTACAATACTTCAGGACGTTTTATCCTGTCTCTTAATGATGCTCTGTTGTTAAGTCTTAGATTACATGCTTTCAAGTCTAGATATAATATTTAAAAACGTAGCTTTGCGTTTTTTATATGCCCTATCCATTTTTATCTCTATGGATATCTGTTTTTATTTTATTTTATGGATATCTGACCTTTTCTTTTTTCGGTTCTGCTTTTTTATTTTTTTCCCCTTTTTTCTTATTTTTTTCTTTATGGATATCTTTTTTTTAATTATTTTTTAAGTTACTCCCTTTTTATATTAACTTTATTGAAACGAAGACGGACTGATAGACCTTCTAGAATAAAATGGATTTCCAGAAATTGTCGCTTGTCCATCGCTTGTCCATCGGTAGGTCCCACCTTTAGTCATACGGGAGGATCTTCAGAATCAGACTTATATGCCAGGGGTTGAAATTTGATCCCGTGTCACACTAAAGGCTCTATCGCGGCTGACTTGTTTTCTTGTACGGTGCTTTAGTATGTTTAAGGGCTTAAAGAAATGACTAAATATCTTGACAAATTTTGCGAAAAAGCAGTCATGGTCGAGTCTTTAGGAACCTTCATATTTCTTTGGGTTTTTTAAGGTTGACTCGACTTTCAATCGAGCTTCCTCAGCGAGTTTGCACTAGTTTTCCATTTGCGTCTGTCATCCGATCATATACTAAGCTCCTAACAATCCTCTCACCATAAATGGAAATAGGTTTTTTCGTTTCCACTTGCCGTGCGTGGGTTGCCAGAGGACTGCGCAAGACGAGTATTCCTATCAAATGGTTGCAAATAAATCGATTAACGCCAGATAATGATTTCTTATAATCATTTGTTGGGGTCACCAGAAATTAGGAACAAGCTGTGTTGTTTGTGAGAAGAAAAGGTGAAACTTTTCGCATGTTATCATGGGGACCCCCAACGAGGAATCATGGATACCTAGTGGTGAGAAGGAATACATCAATAACGAGACGAAACCAGTGTACAATGAAAACAAAGGAGGTCAGGTTTAGAAAGAGGGTGATTCTAACCAGGATCAGTGATTGATCTAGATAATACTTTTATAAGATGCACAATGCTGATCGAATAACACGATACAATCTAAGACGCTGTTATCATATCAACAAAGAAGCTTCACGGTTGTTTGGTAGACGAGTATATAACACCAGATGCGATGTGAATGATCGAATTTGAATATAATATCCAGCTTATAAAGAACGATTTAGTTTTGAGGACAAGATTAGGGAGATAAAGAGACAAAGTTAAAGTAGTCTGGTGAAGAGCGAAGGTGGTCTGGAGAAGAGAGTCGTTCTACTGTGGCATCCTCAACTGTTACCTCAGATGGTGCGAGCAAGATTTGTTACATAGAAGACGTTGGGTACAAGTATCGCAATCTTGAGCCAGGGGAAGATTGCTTCAACTTGATGCTATAGAGCGATTATATAGAGGGTCGCATTTTACACCAGACATCACCTACTTACCTTTGTCAGTTCTATATACCCGATGTTATGGTGAGACTAGATGAGCTGAAACTGAAGACTCGCCACTGAGACTGAGTTTGAGTATCTTGCCGTTATGCAGGTTCTTGAACGTAAAAATGTGTCTATCTACGATTCGTTGGAAACTATGAAACAGTAACCGTTGAAATACATTCATTGATATACTATATACAACAAAAATGATATTGAAATTTCTCTCGGAGGAACCATTTAGACCCACCATGGTCTAGTGGATAAGTTCCTTGCATCCAGTTTCAGAAGATAAGGGTCCGATTGGACTGAAGGACAATTTGTGACGTCAGGAAGGACATTTGATCTGAAAGTACTCTATGCTCCAGTAACAAGACCCATTTAGACAGGGCACCGCCCTAGCAAATTTCAAGGGAGTGCTGGTCGTAAAAACAGTTTTATCATCAGAGAAGAATATAAGCAGGGTGGAATGGATGGAGAAAGGTTTAGGGAGTTAACTTTGATAAAAGGTTGTTGGCTAACATGAAAGGAAAGGTATATACAGCAGTGGGGTAGAGCAGCAACGTTGCACGGACTTAATGCGGTGGCAGAGACAAAGAAGCAGGATTCTAAAATGGAGGTAGAAGAGCCGAAAATGGTTAGGTATGCTCTTGCTGGTTATCTCTGTCAATTTCTTTCACCACTTCCAGGCAATAACGTAATACGCAATCTTGTGATCTTTCGAACTCTGTATCTGTGTTGGCAAAGTGTCAATCGATTTATGTCATTCCGAGGGTTGTTCATAGTTAGCATTTTCTGATATGAAATTTTGCAGCCACTGCAGTTGGGACTTTTTGGGACAGCTTTTCATGCGTGCTCACTGTCAGTTATAGAGTAGTTTGAGAAGAGAGGATTTTACTAAAATACGAGAAGATGTTTGAAAAATAAAATAGGACTCTAACGGGATTCGACCAGATTATCCATACACTAATTGTGTTTGCTCTACCAGCTGAGCTAGGTAAACTCGGCTGATAACTATCTTTCTTTCTCTGGTCGCCACAATAGCTCCCAATATTCCATCGATGGAAGTCAACATCGAGCTATACGCAAACTTTGAGATCAGCCTTTCTGCGCCATGTAGTTTCGTAACGTTTAGCAATGAAGAGAGACTGCTATAAGAACATGACAAGTCGTGTACGATACACAACAAGCAAGCGATCTATTTCATATTTACAAGAATGTATATATGTTTGACTACCTATTCAAATTACATGAGTAGTTTTCATTTAAGCTCGGATCATGTTGTTACAGCACTGACACGTAATTATTGCGAGGTAACACGGAACTAATTAAGCTGTCAGTATGTTGAAAGGGAACATGATAGTATTGACTCATCGTTACATCTCCCTCCTAAGTTCAGAAGGGTAATAACAAGACAGTAAATCAAATCATACGATCATTTCGCCAAGTAGGTGCTTTCATGGTACGTTGCAAGCGTCGTAGCGCAGGCGCATCATGTACAGCAGTAGGCAAGAGTTTACTCATCTTTCTGTCGCCCTCAGGAAAAGGATGTTCATCCTTAGGAAACAAGTCATCAAAATCGCTTTGTCTTCTTTGATTTGTATAAATGGCGACGATTGCGGCGATATGAATGACCTTGATCATCTGATACAATGTAAGACAGAAAATGACTGAGATTCAGTAGCACGGGATGTCGATGTATACTGGCGAAGGAGTGGGATCCAGCATGGCGACCAGCGATATACATGTACATTAGCAGTTGATAACGCGGAGTCCATTTTGGCCTCGGCTGCAGAACACTGCTTCAGGCTCTTTGTTTTGTATTTAACAGATATTTGTTTTTATCAGTTGACCTGTATTTTGTTTACAAAACGTGGTTACAGAAAACAGACATAATTTGCTTGATACAAGTATATATTTTCAAATCTGATCTCAGTGTGTAACTTGCATTCAATGGCCTGATTTCCGCTGCTAGGTTTTGGGAAAACAAGTTGAACAATAACAGTCAAGAGGTATTATTGATAGGAAACATCAAAACTGTAGGGTACAATAACATCTATGTATAAGATCATAAAAAGCATCAAGAATCAAATCATCATGTGAATCAAAATGTCTGTTTTGCCCGGGTGTTTCTAATGTTTTAGACGGATGAATTTTCAACAATGACGCCTTTTTGCGGGATCACATCCGATCGGAAAGTAGTCTAAGTTCTAGTTGGGCGTAAACAGACGCGTCACGTGACGTCAACAGACATGCTTTTTAAGTTAGTTTAGCCTGAGGAGTTTAGTAGAATTGTGGATTTGAAGAAAAGAAGATAGAGTGTTGACGACTTTGCTAGAAGTCGAATTGTTGTATCTTTCTTAATTATTAGTGTTAATAAATATTCGATCAGAGGAAACTCCGTCTATTTGTTGAGTTTAGTTAGCGGCAGTTTCAACTTATAAATCAACATCCTTTGTATGATTATCCTGTTACAAAGTGGCTCGGTGTGCGGCAAATGGTAGCACGACACAAATTTGGTAGAGAAGATAGCGGAGATTTGAAAGTAGATAGTCAACTTGGCCCTTACAAGTGCTGGTCCTTCTGTACGTTAAAGCAATTGTCAGTGACACGAAGACTGGGATCTATTGCTAGAACTTAGATCTCTGCCTCACATAGTTAACCTCGTACATAATATCGAGGCACTTCAATCAAAAGTCTTGAGTCACTTAAAAAAGTATCCAGGATTACTGTGCCGTCAATCTAGTCAACTGAATTGCATAGTTACATTTGCATCCAATGTAAACACGAATTTACAATACTAATGAACGACTGATGAACGACTAGGGCATTACGTCACACATTGATTGCTTCGACTCAGTAGCCAAACCGAGGCTGTTGGTCTTGGGCAGGGTCAGTTGATCTTCTTGCAGATGCCTACGTTGTAACTTTGATGACAAACATTTTGTCTACAATTTGGAAAGTTTCATATGGAAAGTTTCAATCAATTTCCGTAGACGGGTTAAGCATTTGGGGTGTGTTTCATGAGCTTCAAGAGCAGTTTTGTAAAATTTATGTTCTTAAAAATTAAGATTGCGTCAGGGCTCAAAGTAGGCAAATAAGTCACGCATTGCTGGTTCGCAAGCGTTATAAAACGCTGTTAAAGTTTCATATATGTCGTAGACTCCTCGAACAGAAAAATGAGGAAGAATAGAAAGGTTTTGCATTTTGTCAACCGTCGTCAACCGACCAAGTAATAGTCAAGGCTTTTGAGCCACTCTCCCGTCGTTGGGGAAGCGTAATTGGGTCATCCATCGAGAAGGAACCAACTGTCCATAAATCTCCAAATTTGCATGGCATTTCGTAAGGTACCTTAATACTCGCATTTATTTCAAAACAAATATGTACTTATAACTTGAATCCCATCTTCGTCGCCAATTATAATGTAGTGGGTTCACCAACAGAAGTATTCAAGTCTACTGCGCCATCAATTTATTCAACTGACGTACACATCATCATCATCATCATCATCATCATCATCATCATCGCCATCATCATCATCATCGTCATAATCATCATCTACATTTAACATCACTTTTCCATGCTTGCATGGGTTGGACGGTTTTTTTCCAATGGCTCTCTTCCACTCTTCCCTACTCTGCCCATGTTAATGGTCCAGGCCCATTTGCCGTAGGTCACTCTCCACCACTTCCTCGGTGTCCATCAACTACCAAACCCCTAAATTTCTTTACCCAGTTACACAATCATATGTGAATCTCAATGTAAACACTAATTTACATAACAATAGCTTGATACTGATCAACTACTAGTACACTACAGTCACGAAGAGAAGATTTGAAATGATAAGTTTCAAAAAGATACTAGACAAACGCAAAATTCGTCGCTACCGGCTTGTCCTATGCTAAATACGCGAAGTGAAGCGCAATGATAACATTTAAAGTGACCACATTAGCTCCCAAACTTCTATCGGTTGACATTGAGATCTAGTTCTACGCAAGTTTGGAGAGCAGCCCCTTTGCTCCCTGTGATTTGACAATGGAAAGATTGTCATCCAGCACTTCATTCTGTCCAAAGACCATTGAAGGTCAAGTTTCATCTATGAATTATTTCAAAACTGAAGAGCGAGATTGTTTTTTCTTTTATCTAAGAGTTACTATCTTACTATCTCAGTTTCACCGTCATCTGCATGGCGAATGGTTAGAAATGAAGTCTTTATGCCTTAGTTCTCAATGCAGCCAAGCCAATGGTCGTTTATAATCTCCAGTCAAACCCAGCACTTGTTGTACTTTCAGAACTCTCCTTATTAAAAGATATGCACTAAAAGGTCTTTAATAAACAAGTAAAATCACTGAAATGGTGTTGAACATATCTAATTTTGTCAAGAGGTAGTTCTCCATTATCATCTTATATTCATTGTAAATGACAGTGCCGTGACCAAAAACAAATTCAACAGGGGAGGAGAAACATCTTAAGAGAGAAAGTAAGGTTTTTGTGATATAGGAGAATAGAAGATTGATGGAATATTTTACACACGGGAGGGGCAAGATTTTTGTGCTGGGTGACCGCTCATTCCAGGCCTGGCCGATGGTTGCAGTATCAGCTTTGTCTCAACGAACAGCAACAATTTTTTAAAGGATTATCCGTTGTAAGACTACAAATGTCGAATGACTTAATAAGTACATCCATAACGTAAATCAAGATGATTGTATGCTGCACCAAAAGATGTTCGAAGCAGTTCTAAGTAGTGATCAACATTTGATTGGTAATCAGATTGGGGCTCCTACCAACCTCAAATCTTGCAGTATCTAATCAGAGATCATGAAGCACACAGATGAGCAACACCAGATCGAAGCAAGAGATTTCTTTGGTTTTCGTATGATCGATGTTGGGCCCTTCCGTGAGCCCGCACTTCATTCCAGTTCATAATCTCTGATCTAATGAAAGAGCAAGCCCGCGTTATATCCTCTCATTACCTTTGAGCGTCCATCGCACACTCTCTACTTAACTGAAAAAAATGTAATTTTCTTTTCACTTGTACTAGTAGACTCTGCGCCGAGAAAACTAACACTGATCTCTACAAAATACTGGATTGAGCATCTTCTGTCTCAAAGTGAGGTCAGTCGCTGGCCGCCACTTCAGTTCCCATTACACAAAGCTTATAAACAATGTTACGTAACGTGGTTGACCTTCCCGCGCTATTCAAATCCTGACTACACTTTTTGCTGTTGGAAGCTCGATCCAGTCTTTTTAGAAATCAGTACTCAAGAATTGGAAACGCTGAAATGAAGCTTCTGTGTATACAGAAGGAGAGGGAGATGCGCAGAAACTATTCCTTCACTAGTTGTATTCTCACGCAGGCTACTCTACTAGCAACGATCAGTGCCAGTCTCTACAAACATCAACAGATAATTTTGATACATGCTAGTTATCTTTATTCCTAGAAAGTTCATTATACAACGCATCCGGTTTGAATCTCTCTGTATAATTAAGGAGTGCATATAATTGAAGTAGTGGATTATCCACTTTTATTGTTATTGAATACACACAAATTTTAGACAATCCTGGGCTAAAATGCTCCTGTAAAGGTGACAAAAATTATACTGGAAGCGTCTTCCCATAGAAGCAATTGTAGGCGCTCAATAACTTTGACTGAATTTGTTTTCCTACGTTTTATATTTCATCTCTTTGGGAACCCTTGAACCAGATCTGTCTACTGTCTGGGCCAACATATTTTGGGTTATTATATGACTGCCATGAGGGACGTAGGAAGCATCTCAAACTTGGGGATGGGGGAGGGCACAACAATTAAAGGGCACTTTTTCACTTACAGAAAACTTTTGCTTCGTGTTGTATTTAAGAGTGGATGAAAGAGCACTTTCCACTTATTGCAAAATCTGGGGGCACGTGTCCCCTTTGCCCCCCGATTCCTACGTCCCTGACTGCCATACAGTTCCTGAAGACTAAAGAACAGAAAGACTTACTTTTTTGGCAGGCTCTGTACGTAAACCTTAGCTGGACAAAGAAGGTCACCAATGTGGAAGTACTACAAAGGATGTGAACCGATAGACAGTTATTACCATTTTTCTATAAAAGAAGGCAGCTACTTTTTGGCCATGTGATGAGAGCAGAAGGAATACAGAGATTGATGATGACTAGTTACATTGCAGGAAAAGAGTAGGGGGGGGGGGGGGGGGGGGAAGTAGCATGGATTGGTGGGGTTTGGAGAGTTTGTTTAAAAAGA
>JAAAKL020003043.1:0-24157 GCA_010016065.2 Carybdea cf. marsupialis auct. non (Linnaeus, 1758)
CAATTCTAACAACATGTAGTCACCACCAACACAAGTAAATATGAAGCAATATTTTATGCAGCAGATATTCAGCTAATACAAGTTACAAGGGTTTTGGGCATGCATGCATGTAAGAAAGAAGCAAAGAATGGAGCTTTAAAGCAAATGGGAAGCAAGAATGAGAGACTAGCTGGCACACCAAGGGAAACATGGAAAAGACCAGGCAACAGGGAATGACATACACAAAAGTGGAGGGTTTGACTAGACTGTGAAAATCGGTTGAGAATCTTTGCAAGCTTTTTCTTGATACATGAGAAACAGACCGACTATAAATAGTGATACTACTGCTACTATTTTGAGTATTGACCTGAATCTAAAAAACATATTTCAGAATATTTGATGTTAGAACCCGCAAAAAATCAATAGCTCATAAGTTCACCATGTTTATCAAATTTATATAAATAGACAAAAAAGGCAAGAAAATTTAGTATAATGTTTTAGATAGTTGTTTTTAAAATTTCAATTCACCTGACAGAGTTTCCATTGAAAGGGCAAATCAAAAATGGGATCTGATTTTGCAACCCTGGCATTTGAGGTATAATGAGAGGCTGGTCTCCAAAGTTGTGTTGAGCTAGACATTGTTGTTGTCTGGTGGAGTATCAGGAGTTAATGTGTAGGCTATAGAAATAGGATGTGTTATCTGAGGGACTCACTTATCTCAAATGATAGAGGAAACAATGTGAAAGCATGGGTCACCAACCCAAATCCTGTTGGAGACATATTTTTCTATTTCTCTATCATCTTTTCACACTTGTAACTTCAAATCCTCTCTTCTCACTTTGTAAGTTTGATTTTATGTATCGTACAACTCTGGGCTTTCTTGTCTCTCTTCCCATAGCTAACAACTGCTTTTGAGAACTACATTGTCAAACTTGAGTAAATCAGGTCATGTATGGTTATTTATGGAATCTAATATGGATAGCAGCTTATCCACAATTTGCCCAATATTGGGACTAGGTAAGCATCAACCACAGCTACCATATAGTTAGGTACATTTCTAATTTCTCCCCAGGTATAATTTAGAATAATTCCATAAGCGAAAGTACACAATAGTCTGCAGAAAAGGAACTTGATTGTTGTTATACGTATACTGCAACAAAAACAATACATATGTAAGCAGGCAATACCAGAGAATTAGGACAGTTGAAGTGGATGGCTAAAGGTGGTTGGGATTTGGGTTCAGAAAAGGGATTTTCCTGTCTACTAATCAAGAAATGAATTTAAAAAAACCATTTTTAATATCGACTAGTACAAAGTTTCACAGTACCTAGTGGAAACTAGTTGCTTGTCATATCTTTTGTCTCATTTGTTTTGTTTGTGAACCTATTTTTCATTCAGTGTTGTTGTATTGATGTGTTACTGTGAAGTCTTCAAATCACAATGTTGGCCTCCAACTGCATGGGCACATTGGTTTTTGCTGAAATTGTGAAAATTGTGTCTGTACTGGCCTTGTGAAATTCCTCTTTGGCAGTCATTTACCAGTAGAGTACATACAGACATTATATTGCTGTAGCTTTTACTTCCCTAATGGTAGAAAAGCTAGTTTCAATGAGAAGGGGGTATAAGCAATTTTGGGAAAGGCATCGAAACAATATTATTGAGGCTAGTGTGTGCAAATGAAGACTTCATATGCAAGTTTAAATCTTTCAATTTTATATGGGTTTCAACTATGCTTGTTGAGAATATCTAATTAGATTTTGTCTACAGGTATGTCAAGAAAGATCAATTCAAAATCCCAAAAATGCCAATAAATGTGGGTTTTTATGCCTCTACTCTCTCTTATTTTCCCATGAATTGTCTATCTTCTGTTCAAAGTACACTTTTCTAATGTGATTTTCGCATTCCCCAGGTCAGAAAACATCATAATACATAGTATCAAGATTTTCATACCAATCAGTTTTTAAATATAGTGCTTTTGGTTGCTGGTCATGCATCATTGATTTGATTTGTCACTGCTCATTTCTGTTGATAATAGGAATCTTGAAAAATACTTACTGCTGAAACTTGAGATTCAGTATAGAATAAGATGTATCTTTCCATGGTCCAATTTTGAACAAATTCTGAGGGGGGTGGTTTAGGGGCTGGATGAATTATTTCACTCCTTTTTTCTATGAAAAACATTATTAGCATTTTACTGTTCTTTTAGCAGACAAATACAAACCATAATGTGGACAGCCCTGGTTATGAGATTACCATGCACAAGTATGCATAAGTATATCAGAAACAAAAACAACAACAAATATTTCAATACCCTTAGGCTGAGTTTGTCTATGGCATCCAGGACCCATCCAATTGTACCATCGCCTCCACATATTAAAATCCTAAACTGTACATCAGGTAAAAGCTGACAAAACTCCAATGCAGCTTCTGGGGAATTATCTGTTAGATCAAAAACCTTGAATATAGAAAATAAAATAATGTCATTACAATATCACAGTTGGTTAAATAATAGCAGAACATCGAGCTAGAACATATTAATGGTTCACTCTTCAGTAAAAGCTCTGCCATAATTCAGGTCCTACAGCATTGCTTAATGACTTCTTTCTGCCCATATTGTGGATGTTGAACATATTGCAACTCCAATTAGGTTGAATGGTATTTGTTTACGCTTGTAAACCAACTGATTACATTTGACACTTTCAGATGTCACCAAGGGTATTCTTCACCTGCAGCTTTTCATTGGCCTGCCATTAGAGCTCTGCCCATGAACCCTCTTGGGGCCAAATCTTCTTAGGCCACAAATTTACATCTGTATATTTAGTATATTCTTATCACCTAAGTTGGATCCAGTAGAGTAAATTCTCCAAAAGGCAGATGTCATACCTAGTCCTTAGATTAGTCTAGCGCATCCTGTCTCTAAACTTATGATTGAATATCATTAAAAAAATCCATTGGATCATTGCATTGTCATTCTACCACAAGCATATGATGCCAAGATAGTATATGCAAGATACATGAAGAAGACCACAATGCCATAGGGAATGTCTCTGAAGCAAGCAGCATGGCACTTATCTTTACCAATTCTATTACTAAGGTTTATCATTGCATTAGAATGATGGCTCTGTATAGAATGATTTACAACTGTATGGAGGGCAACACATGCTTGTTAAAGCCTAAATGTATGAAGCCACATATGTTTATATTTGGTACATGAAAGATGAGCATTTTATGTACATGCATATCTGCATCATTGGAAGTACTGGTGAAAGGTTTAGGAAGGCTTCAGGAAGGTTTTACAAGCCTCTATTGCATAAATGGATTGCACATACTACTGAAACCTAAAAGAGCTATGCAATAATAATTATGGCTCTGCATAACTTGTGGGGAACTTACGATGTCAGACAATTACTTAAGGGAGTTGGACCACCAAAAAAAATATGTAAGATGTTTACCTCAAGCTAGTTGAAAGGGAGGGCAGAATTCACAGAACAAGAAAACTTAACGGGATGTAACATCCTCCTGCTCCCCAGCTCTTCCTCTTGTCTCATGTAATGGTAAAATATTGCTTTACTGTAAACAATTCAGAGAGATTGCTATAAAAGGCAATCCACTGAACTGATTTCCCTAAGCTATGTATGCTCAATAATGTACTTTTTCCATTAAGAATATATATAAAAAGATGCATAGTTCTCTCTCCTTATCATGAGTCAATATCTCCATCCTAACTCAGTAGTAAGTACTAAATTAGATGGGCATATGGCACCCCACTAGAGCACGGGTTAATGATCAGTGTGTTCCCAAGGGAACTTTGTGGACCTCAACCACTGGCAAAAAAGTGGAAACAAGGTGGGGCTTCAAAACATCTCAGAGAAAGAATGCCAATCCTTCCAGTTAAATTGCTGTTTTGATAGGTTTTAAAGAACTAATCAAATGACCTTGCAGGTACTTAGTGACTGTCCTTGTCCCTAGTTGGCTTTTGTCCTTATATTAGCCTACAAACTCTACTGTTTTTAACTTTTCTTGAGGCCCTTATCTGTTGTTGACTCAAATTTTCAAGAAACTTGTGCACTGTACAACTTAGTTCTAAAGATGCTGCCTTTTCTTGCAGGCATAAAATTTGTATCATTCACCCATAGTTTTTAACACTCTACCTCTCCCATTGTAAGCCCTGTACTGATACATAAGAAACTTGACACCCATTTATAACCTCCCTTTTATTTGGCACCTGAGGGCATCTACCATCTCATTCACCTATCACTAGTGTGCCCCCCTAAAAATATTGCAAATCTTTGGAGATTAGGTCCCAAGCACACAGTGGTTAGTGAATCCCTGCACTAAAGCATATTCTTAAATTTAAGCTCTGTTAGTTATGGCTGATACCCCTTGTTAATGTATCACTGCAACCACTTCTGAATAATAATTTAGTTCAGTAAAAGCGACTCTCCTCTGATGTCCATGTGCAAAACAGAAATCTTGTTGATGCATATCCTGAGAAATTGTGTTCAATAGAGAACTCTGATAAATTGTCCAGTAAGAAGCTGTCTGCGTGTGTGCGCTGCCAGATAAATATTCTGAAGCTCCTAGTGCTGTGAACCACTCACTAATACCTTCCTCAATAGGTTCCTTAAGACACAATGATTTTGGTAAATATGACAATTTGAAAACTTTGTATAGTCATTTAGTCTATATTTTACCTGCGCTGGGTTGAGGAGACCTCGGCAAGCTTTTAGAAGCCTAAGACCTTCAT
This sequence comes from Carybdea cf. marsupialis auct. non (Linnaeus, 1758), assembly GCA_010016065.2. Lineage (NCBI taxonomy): Eukaryota > Metazoa > Cnidaria > Cubozoa > Carybdeida > Carybdeidae > Carybdea > Carybdea cf. marsupialis auct. non (Linnaeus, 1758). The sequence continues at coordinate 4,727 of JAAAKL020003043.1, forward strand.
TACCGCCACTTTTTGGATTGGCGAAAACCAGCAATGGTGTCCATCTATTTAGTTTGGGTTGAATCACTTCTTTTACGACAGCAGATTTTCTACCTCTCCATCCCACTATCCTTAATGTCATACAATATGGCGGAATTATAAGGTGTTTGTAAACACCAAAGTCACATTCGTTTGAAAGTTCACTAAAACATGAGTTTTCATGAACGGTTCGTTGACACCACAAGCATCTATGATCGGCCAACCTTGGCTCTATGCCACACGGAGTCTGACAAAATGCACAAGCACTACACAAAGGAAGGTTCCCTTGTATCCAGTGATGTTTCATCCCACTCCTTCTGGAAAGGGTTGAAACTTTGCAAGCAAATCTACTGTTTGCTCGTTCTTCGCATTCATCATGTACACATATCCAGCAAGTATCACAAAACCATCCCCTGACTACTGAAACTTTACATACATTGCAGTACGTAGGTTTATCGAGGAAATCATTGTGGTGCCATCGATGTCCTTTGCCAGGGTCTCGAATTCGTAGGCCCTTTCTCCTTCCGGAAATTTTCGTAATTATCCAAGCCAATATTATAAAAAAGCAAGAGAAAAAAATTATCTGTTGAGGTTGTTCTAACCACTTAAGGAATCCAACTTCTCTGATACCTGCGAACATTGCAGGTTTATCACTAATCCATGCATGTAAAGTAGTACAAAACAAGAAAACTCCCTATGGAGAGACATCTGCACCCGCATTTGATGTACAAATAGCCTGGGAATAGGTTACCATATTTAGGGGATTACGGTCTTCAAAGGTTTTGATGAAGGGGCGTGTGCACTATTCTATAAATGAACAAAAAGACTACTTCTACGTGCGAATAGTTCTGAAAGTAATACGAAAGCTCCGATGCAGCTTGACATGTTTCTTCTTACGTTAATAAATCATAGTTAAACATCTGATCCCAAAATACTGCTATACGTTTTGATAATCACATCAACTGATAGGAGGCAAAAGGCTTACAGAAAAAGATCAATGGCATCTACCAGAATCAGTCAACGGTACATCCAGGGCATTTATATTTCAAATAGTCAGAGAGGGGGCCAAGAAACCAGTGAGGTGGCAAAACATTCTTATCTATGAATGAATAGTTGCTTTCTCGGTTACTTTGAAGTTTGGGGGAGGGCAGAGCAAAGTTTTTAAAAAACCCAATTAACCAAGCTCCCTGATCGCTTCCATGAAGGACTGGGACCAGTCTTCTTCCTCTATGATCTCTACTCATAGCAGGTTGCTATGGGCTGTCTGTAATAGTTCAAGAAATAAAATCTAACCAATGAACAGCATTTTGTCCATGTATTGCAATCGCGGGAGTCATGCATGAAAGGAGGCCAAGATTAGTAAATACATATATAATAAATCTATGTTTCTTTAAGTTCAGCGTCATCATGTCTTCGCAATTTTCGGGAGGCATTTGAACGAATTGAGCCTCTTGTGTCTTATCAGCAAATAAATTTTTCAAAATAAGTATATGATAACACCCCTTACAAATGGAAAAGGAAATACAAATACCAAAACTGCCTCGTTAGCATTTCTGTTGCTGTACATAACGTGACCCATGCTAATGCAATTCATGTACCACGCAACTAGGTTTTTTTAAAAGTTTTTGGGGAGGAGGAGAGACCGTAGGGAAATGTCATATTATATAAAACACCATCATATGGAGCTGTTCAGTGTCTGCGTAAAGCCTGGGATTGCGGGCTGCAGAGACTTTTCTGACGTATAGCAATGGAAAAGAAGGGATGGGAGCGCCATAACTATGAATGTTCAATGCTACAAAGTTAGGGACAATTTGAGTATCGTTCCTAGGCCACATGTATCTTTTTGCTGCTGTTTCAAGTGCGCACGAGAAAGATTTTTCGTACGTTAGTCTCAATACCTAGTGCGACATCACTTGGTGTTAGAAGATCTAAAACCCATTCACAAGTATCTTCCAAAGCTTTCATCAATAGGCTATAGGTATTTGCATCATTTATCCTACAATAACAACTTACCAGCACAACGGCAACACCGGCTGTCATATCCTTATAATGATACTTGTCTAACAACCAAAATCACTACGACTGGCGTCTGTTGAAGTCACAAAGAAGTGTTTGTATATTGAAGTGTGTGAATTACAATACAGATCGTGTATCTTTAGTATGTATATGTAAATAAAAGACTAAAGTAAAATGACACTAAAACTACATGAATACGTAGAAATGCCTAGAGACAAGCTTACAAGCTTTCGGTGGAACTGGAACTGACAGCACGTATATATGGAAATGGCTCAGATGAAGCTGATAGCAAAATGGAAACAATAGGCTGGTGGTGGAAGTGAAAAATAGGGACCGACTTGCTGGATTGTCGACTCAAGTATTGCTCTATATAGTGGTTCGATCCCCTCAAGCACCATAAGCATTCATGTTTATAGAGTTATATTTATCTATCTATCTATCTAAATTATGTGAATAATGATTATGAACTTTTTATACAAAAAATGTCACTCCTTCGCTTATGACTTCAAGATTGACACGGTTTTGTAACCCTACGTAGGAATGGTGATTACATCTATTGAGGGTTGGCTGAGTCACCACAATCGATACAGGGTAGAGGGACTGATACTTTCGTCATATAGTCATGGATATACTGGTCTACTCATCGGCAACTCGACATGAAGCGTTACTAATAGGTAACGGGATGAAGTTGCCAACTTTGCCGTTAAATGATTATTACTGATACGTACAGAGGAACAAATCTTTTCAACAGATACAATTTTGGTGACCAAAACAGGTGTGAAGCACCGAATGGACAATAATTATATTTTAGAGTGTTATGAGCAAAGGGTCAGAATGTCAATGAGCAGCCTAACATCATAAAGGGCACTCGAATGCATTTTCATTTTCACAAACTGTAAACGAGTGAGATGCAGTTGGACATCTACATGTCTATTTAGTATTGAACTTGTGTGTCTTTTGTAATGAACCAGTATGCTTTTATCTATTCTGCTGTGATTATATTTAGTGTCCATTGCTGAGGAAAAGTAGAGACTATGGATGCTCTGTGCGTTCAACATTCGTTTTCTAATGAATTAATTTTTCTATCAGCTTTTACAATATCTTTCTCTTTTATGATCCTGCAACTCGTGCAAGAGGTTATGGACCCAGCTTAAGTGCTGTGGGGCATTAAAAAGGTGTGTTTCTACGATAGGAAAAAAGAAAGTATGATATGTGGGAAATGAAGTTCATAGGTTCCTCATCTAGGACTTTGTTTAACTTGTCAATTCTATTTCCATTGCTTTAGCGTAAACCACGATTATATTGACGTCGAAAGGGCTGCCTTTAAGTTCCATAAGTAGAATCTGTTCGATTTAGGCCAGAAGATAGAACCGATTTCGGAAAATTCTGAAGGGGAAGCAACCCAATGTCATGGATGTTATCTTTGGGATAGCCTCAGTAAAAAACACGTCAAAGCTTCCTGCTAATCAAAAGAAATCGCCATCATGGTCAGTGATTTGAACGCAAAAGTTGGATCCGAAAAAGAAGGGAAAACAGATGCTTTTGGTAATAGAAACGAAGGAGGTGACAGATTAGTGGACTGGTGTTTGACAAATGAAACGATAGTCTTGAATAACTGGTTCAACGTCCATCCACGTCGAAGATACACGTTGACGCTAGCTTGTGACAGAGCCCGACACAGAATCGATTATATATTGATCAATCACCCTTTCAGGAACACGGTTCTACACGCAAGAACCTGCCCAAGCGCCGACATGAACTCTGATCACAACCCGGTGGTCATGTGCTTTAAACTAACTCTTAAGAATGTTTTAAAATTCAAAGGATACCAAGATTCGTGTTCAACTTTTTACAAAGGAGCAAGATCAAGGAAACATTCAAAGTGTACGAGGTTTGAATTGCGTTAGTTCGCGTTGGACTCCTACAGACAGCAGTGCACACTACAAAACCCTTACCAAGGCTATTTCAGAGGCAACCCAAACTATCATACAAAAAGAAAAACGAATGCAAAAGTTACATTGGATAACTCAAGACATGAAAGATCTCATAGAGCAAAGAAGGCTTGTGAAAAACAGCGACCAAGTGCAAAGAATGTAGTCAACTAAAAAATGTAAGAAAGCCAAGGAGACGTGGATCGAGCAACAATGCCAGGAAGTCGAGAGGTTAACACCAAATACCCAATATATTATTCAAAAAATAAAGAAATTTGTGGGCAAGAAATCATCCCCTCTCTGCATCAAAATGCATCAAGTCAAATAATGAACAAGTTCTGCACAAGAAGGAGGAGGTAGCTGCTCTATACGAGGAATACATTAAAGAACTATTTCATGGCTACCAAGAGCCACCTGAAACAGGGCCATCCATCTTAAGAAGCGGAACAAAATAGGCGCCCAGGACAACAAAGACCGGAAAAGAAATAGGACCCGAGAAGACTCTACTGACAAGGTCGTGGGACCAAGTCGACTCCCGTGTCGTCTAGAGGTTGTAGCATTTCTATTGTGACGTACCAGGACGGCGAATTTTCGTCAGAGCGCATCAATAATCTCAGATACGCTGACGACTTTGTGCCTGTCACTACGTTAGGAGCAGGCTCAAAAAGACTCTACGACGTCCTCATCGAGAAGAGCAGTAAGTACTGGTTAGATATCAACATTAAAAATACAAACTGCATGGTCATCCCGACATAAGTGCCCGACCCTCAATGCACAATCAAAGCAGGGTCAGATAAAATTGAACAGGTCTCGAGCCCTAATTTTCTAGGCTCACTGGTTACCTCGAATGGACGCTGGAAGAAGAAGATCAGAAGAAGAATCGCGCTAGAAAAGAATGGGATCTCTTTTCACCGATCGCAAACTATCGAAAATCATTAAAGTGCGTCTTCTAAAGACGTTTGTCTGGGCCACGCTCTTGTACGGTTGAGAGTCTTGGACTTAGGCAGCTGAAACTCGCAGGAACATCGAGGCCGTAGAGATGTGGTTCTGTCGTTAGATGCAGCGCGTATCTTACATTGATAGAGTTTCCGATGCTGAAGTACTCAACCGTATGGGATAGGAGCGCTCGTTGCCGGACTCAATCGAGTACCGCCAAGAGAAAATTCTTGTGCACGTGATAAGCAAAGGTTGACCGGAAGAAGACAGTCTAAAGTGATAGAATAGACGGAAAACGAGCGAGAGGAGGAAAAAAATCCTATATCAGCATTTTTTTTAATGACGCGCTACGTTGACATTAAGCGGCTTGCTTCCAACAGGTTCTTAGCCAGTTTCAACATAGATCGCCATCAATCCGGTATTACGTCCATAGTTCGTCGACACCCGCATCGGGCAGGACATGAAGGGAGAGAAAGAGAGAGTTGTGCCATGTTGTCTATGGGATGGTCTCCTCGATATTGCATGAAAAACATGGCAAGTACCCTGGAACAGAAGGGTGAATGTTGTACATCACCTTTTACAGATGAATAAAGTACACATCCCAGGGAATGGGACCCTTCATTGGTACCGCCTTCTCCCCAGCTCCATGTCATTGAGAAAATCAGCATCAACCGTGAGAATGTGATTGTGCTTTTTACACGAAGACATGTACTTGCCTCGCTTTCAAATTACAACTTGAAGGCTGCCTCGTGCATCATAACAACTCACGTTTGAAAGTAGAAGTCACCGCTCATGTTGAAGTATCAGCCGCAATAATCCCAGAGTATTCTGAGTTAAAGTAAAGTCAGGGAAGAAGAAAATGGAAGGAGAAGTACAACATGAGGAAGCTGTAAAAGTTGAAGATCTATTGGCCAAAAAGCAACTAGAGAAGAATTACAAAACAATCGAAGTTGCCAAGGAAGTGGACCCTGTAGTTGATGTTGGATCACTGCTTTTAAGTGACTTGCAACCCATAAATATTACAGAACTAAGGTTTGGATAAATCTGGTATTTCGTTCATAAATGACTTAAGCTTAAATTTTTCACTCTTGATTTAAACTGATAGATTCTATTTGTAGTTCTGATGAATCACTGATATTCAGGTTGGCCTCGTGACGATCGATGTAATTTTACTCTACTGGTGTATGCAACAGACTTAGGCCTATACCAGCACCAGATGTTTAGAACCAGAAACAATTATTGGTAAAGAATGGTACGATCATGCTTCCCCACCCTCCTAAAAATAGCCTTTTCTCGATCGTATTTTAAGTTTATACAGTATTTTCATATCACATTGCAACCATTTTTAGCCAGATGTATACCGGTATATAACCTGAGCAGACCTATTTCAATGTTTGTTTGGTATGACAGTTTGACCTCTGCTTATCAGGAGGTACGATGAGAGATTCCTAATTTTATCTAATTGAATGTAGCACCCCTGAGTCACGGTGCTCACGTAAACGATACTGACTGAAGCATGGTCCAGCCAAACCGTATACAGTCATATCACATAGGAGATCAAATCCATGCGTGTAATAGGCCCCATACTTTGGCCAAGTAATTGGACAATGTGGTAGCGAAGCCAAGGAGAATATTTATTTTAAAAGTATGCTGAAAGCGAAATATTTGAGTTTTCTATCTTACTTTTTTATGTAAGTTATGTTAGGTTTAATGGAGACAGTTTGTAGTTGTACTTTCTGTATGTACCATAACCCTACCAAAAGTCATGTCCATTCTTTAGGAACAACTTGAAGGGGTCCTTAGATCAGCTTGCAAGGGATAATTGTCAACTCCTTTTCAATGAAATATGGAAGGTATGTATCGTTAGTTAATATTTAGACCAAGGTACCTGAGTAGTTTGTGGCAGGGTTGCCACTTCAAGGTATTGGGTTACTATGATAGACTGAAGTATGAGCATTTTAGGATCAGATGCCCTTCCTGACATCACCAATGGCCCCTCTGGGATTTGAATCCTGACCATCTTGACCCTCTGGATCTGAACGTAAGGAACTTATCCACTACACCATAGTGGCCTAAAGCAGTTAACTCATTATCCAGGTGATAAGAGATTAAGAAGCTTGATCCCCAGCCCTGTTGTGATGACCTTGAGGAAATCCTTTCACCATGCCAAGGTGTAAACTTGGGACGTTCCTATGATGTTTACAATACATCTAAGCACCATGTGTGCATGTCTGCAATCCCAAGGAAGTAATAAAGAAGAAGATCATTAACAGTTGGCCTGACCTAAGGCTAAATGTCATTTTTAAAGTGCCTTTTAATATTGTTGGCACAAAAAGAGTGTTATGTTAATGCTGTATACTTTTCTTTGCTATCAGTAAGAAACAAGAATATTACATCCATCCAGTTGTTTCTAGGTTACTTCTCATTTCTATATCTTTATCTATAAAGTCAGTTGTTTGCCAGTGATAAGCAGCCAATCAATACCAGTTTAGATCTGGTAAAGCTGGAACACTATAAGAGCACTGCTGAAGTTGGTGAAAGATTGTTAGTACTTTATTGAGATATGGGAAGTATGACATGTTTTGGTTGGAGGGAGGAGTTTGTCATGTATCAGTAATGAACATAATGAACCATATAAAACTTGGAATGTTGCATCAATATAAAAATGATAGATATTACAAGAAGAAATGGTATCAATATGTTGGTTATAGAGAATGAGTAAAGAGAGTTTATGACCTCAGATGATATTAAAGGAACAAGGGTGTTTTATAAATGAGTGTGTAAGCTGGCCATTACAGCCTTCTAACTTTTTGGCTTGTTTATGAATGCATAATATGTCAATGCCTCAGCATTATACATTTTTCGTATGTGTGTGTTTCTTTTGGATATGTGCCCCTGTCAAGTATTACAATGTATACTGCAATGCTGCTTTTGTATGGCTCAGGATTTTTTTTCTCCATTTAACATCTTCTTTTTCCCATTCATGGGATTTGATGGCACATATACATGGGACTTGTTACTGGAGCATAGAGCACTTTAAAACCAGATGCCCTTCCTGACATCACAGATGACCCTTCTGGGACTGGAACCCGTACCGTCTTGATCTAAAGCCCAGGAACCACTAGACCACAGCAGCTCATAATGTGTTTCATAATGTATCTATATGATAGTTCAAGTTTGCTATGACAAGCAATGGTGTCCAAATCAACTTCAGTTGTCAATCTAATCTGATGTGTGATTTGGGTTATGGTACACTTACATGTACACCTGTTTTTGTAAACAAACACATCTTAAAGTAGATATTATATATCTCAAATTTGTACAGTGTACGTTGCAGAAAAAGCTCTGTTCCATCCATCATCAACACAGAGAAGTGCTCAGTGTTACCTAAAGAGATGGTTTTGATTACTCTCCTCTTGAAGCTTTTAAAATGATGTAGTTTTCTTATGATTTAGATACTTGTTATGAGTTTGGGGTAAGAGATGCTCTTCGTTATTGACTTAATCCTTTTGCATTTGGAAATATTCATGTGTAGATTGGATACCCTTCCTACCATATCCTACCCTTCTCATGTTCTTATTTTTCTTTAGTTGCCAGTTGAAAGGATGGAAGATGCTATTGTTGCAAAGGTAAAATATACAGTGTTTGCTGTGACTTCAGTGATATGCATTTTGTCTATTTAGGGGGAGAAACACCTGGCCAAAGCTCTATAGCCCGAAATTGGACAGAAACTATTGGTCATGAAAAATCTTGTTGTAGACGTTGCACCACTGCTTATTAGGAGAGTCTCAATCCTTGTTACATCTATCAAGGAAAAAGCAATGAGAGTATACCTATATATATATATTGGTTCCTTGTCAATGAGCATTTATGCAGCTTTCAAGGGTATCTATTGCCCATTAACTTTAATAGCCAGGTTCTGCCTTGATGAAGTCTAGTAGCTTCCTCAATGAAGGGTCTTCAATTCTCATAGACACTGGTTACAATCTTTGGGGGGCAAAAGCTTGCATGAGTCAAAATACTGTAAGGATTCTAAGTGCTAGAAACAGTTGCAGAATAGAACTGTTATGTCCCACCAACAACCAATTCAAGTGTTGCTGGTAATTGCTCTACCCTGTGATGGAGCCATATCAACTGTCAATGGTCCCTTTCTCTTGCAAGGGATAGTTTGAAATCAAACCTGAAAAAAGAGTGTCTATGGATATTTTTGATACAAGGTGTCAAGGCATATATAACCACCTGGAGATCTGAGCTAGGTGGGAAGGGACCTACTGGTAAGGAAGATGCCTCCAGCCATGTACACTAATAGACATAACCTATATGGATTATGGTTGATTTGCTTAAGCATAATATTAATCTCAGCATAACCACATGGCACTTAGAGAAATTTAGAGAAATGTAGTGTGCTGATTTAATTCTAAGCCATGATAAGTATAAAAATGTTTTATGAGAAATGTTATTTATAAACATTTTTTTGAGGAATTTAAGATCCAGGTGGGAGTACATCAGTTATCAGTGCTAGGTGAGAAATGAGTGCTACATACATCACTGATCAGTACTGTATCCACAGCGGTTTGATCTTGTAAAGAAAGAGGCCACAAAAGAGGCAATAATAGGAGTATAGTTGGATTATTTTTATGGTGATGATTTGGTGCTGAAAGCAGCGGTGTAAAGAGAGAGGTTTTGCAAAGCTTTGTAGTTGAGATATGGACATTTGAAGTATAAAAGTGAAGGTTGTAAAGACCAAAATGATAGTTATGGGAGGCTAGCAGAGAAGGATTGAGTAGGAGGAAATACCACAGCAGCTGGACATGGGTAGCAGATTTTGCTGTATGCACAATATTGCAAAGAACGTTATAGAAAATTCTTAAGACCACAACCACTTGTTGTAGTGACAGCATTCAAACATATCAAGTGTCAATAAAGGAAGGAGAAGTACTGGATAAGGAGAAAAAGGACTTGATTCTGATTCTATTTTAGACACATGGATTATGAATGATTGTACAGGAGTGAAGAGAGGTGTCGGAGCTCAAGTAATAAACATTGGGAGAAAATTGAAAGAAATAGCAAATCTGTTTGGTGACAGACATATCCTACTGATTCTTTCACCAGATCAGAATCTGTATGGCATCAAGTTGAGACCTCTCTTTGAGCCCCCCTCCCCCCCCTGCACCTTACATATGAAATTGACATGTTGCACATAGCAGATTTTTACTATGCTCCTGCAGTCTTTGACTTCATGATATTGGACCAAAGTGGAAACTACAAAGATTTCCCAACTATGTGTCAAGGTGTCAAGTGGACACTGAAGTCAATTTCTTGCTTTGTTCATAAATTTTATTCTTGTTATTGCCAATATAAACCAGTATTACACTTGATTTTTTTGGTTTACCAGTGTAAGTTTTGTCCTCTATTAGGTTACTTTTTATTTAGATTAACAAAATCACCCACCAAAAAACATTTTCATTCCATTTACCAAACCCCAATTCACCAATCTGGGGTATTTTTTTAAGTAACATCTTCTACTTCTTTTAACTACAAACTTCTACTTTGACATTGTACAGTACATTTTATGTGAAATTTGCCAAAGTTATGCAAGTGATATTTTTCATTTATATGCAACCAACCATCTTGGTGTGAAATTGTTTATAGGGTACTTTGTAATGGCTTATCATGCAATATAGGGGATATTTATTAAATCATTTCATTTTGTATCATTTATCACACATGATATTACATATCGGACAAGATAAAAGTAGATGAGAACATGCAATATCTTCTGATGCATCAAACCATAGCATATATAGCCTTTTACATCACATCATTTCATATGATCTGATATCATATCATGTATTCATGTTGCATATTATCCTATAATGTCATATTTGTAAGTTGTGTTGATGTACATCTCATTGTATTGTACTAGCCAAGCCATAGCATTAGTGAAGGTGGAACTGATGATGAATGTTCTGTGCAGTGACATATAGTATCTACACACCAATTTGAGATCATTGAGGTTGCAGGGGCTATGGTCTTAATAAACAAGCACATGTGTATCATAAATGTGATGATTGATATACATCAACATTTAGTATGAATAATTGATACTACTTGTAGAGAAAGGTAACAACACAACAACTTCCAAATCTGTGGTGTAATACTAACTTTGATAATTGATGTCTTAAATACCGTCAGTGTTGAAAGTTGTTCTATCCTTAGGCATTGTAAATCAATTCCATGTTTGTTTCTTTGCCACTTGTGTCCTGGCAGATCCAAACTGAGATACCTTACACTTCTAATGCAAGACATTGTATAATCACCCTTTTTTGTGAAATGTCAACGTTTTATTTTATAATCTCCACTTTGCATCCTAGTTACCTCCCCCAAGCACATTGCTCCCAAGAGAGAAACCTGTAAGTATTTATCCTAAAACCAGCTTACAGTCATTTGTTTAGATTACCATTTTTTTTGTTCAATAAACTTCAGCTTCCTCCTTGCCACATGGATACAACTTTTCCATCTATGACAATGGTATATACTGTAATTACCATGAACAGAAAAATCTTTATTGGCCATGTTTTCAGTTTAATATGTCTTTATCAAGATGTACCATTCACATTGTGAGTAGTGTAGTATAGAAGCCATTTATACTATGTAACCCTGGTAGGCAGTGTCAGTGTATTCAAAGGGTCAAATGAGGCAGTGCCTCACCAGAATTTTTTATAATAACATTTCAAACTTATATGTGTATCACACTGATATGTTGCCAACAATCCTGCTAACCGTATGATATAGCAATATTCCCTTTGAAAGAAACAGTACTTGCATTGTCACTCTCTCAAATCCTTTTTCCTTCTTAATTTTTCAAGCAAACAATGTTTTGAGTGAAGAGATCCTCCACTCTGCTGTTTTTCAACTGCTGGTGTAAGGCAAAGAGATGGCACTTTAGACCTTCCTAATGATGCTTTGAGATGGGTCAAGCCCAACTCGAATTAATAATCTGATAAGATCTGACCAATGGTATTCTCTCCTTACATGTTGGTCTTTTCTTTGTTGTTGCAAAATTCTATTTGGTTTGTGAAGCATTTTCCCAAACTCCCTTGATTTGCACCAGGTGAATTAATGTATTTACAAAAGGGATAGAAAAGCTGCTCACCTACAATCATGGACAATGAAATATGAAAGTTTCCCCAACCCCCGTTCCACAATATTGACACCTACATGCTATACAAATGTAGCTTAATTACCATGCTATCATATAAAAGAAGTTTGAACCTCCTATGACCACTACAAAGAAAGATATACCTATGAATATGAACTTCACTCTCATTGTTCTACCCCCGATTTTAGAGACAATCATGGACAATGAAATATGAAAGTTTCCCCAACCCCCGTTCCAAAATATTGTTCAGTTTGAGAACAAGCATTTTGGGCACTTGCATCTCAGACCTCCCTGCTGCTAAGCGGAGAGGTCTTAATAACAAATAATACCATATCTGGACACCCCTTTCATGTAGCAAGTGTCTTGCGTGATTTGCCCCATTTTCACTTAAATTTAGTAAAAATTTAACTTGTATTTGTCCATGATTGTAGGTACAGTGGGATTGCATCTATTTCTGTTGTGTTGTTTATTTAGTGATGAAAGACAGAGGGATGCAGCTCTCACCTCTGCATAACAATGATTGAAAGTTGGGAAAGTCCTTCTTTGGGAAGTGATTACCTGACTAAGTATGGCCAATTGAAGTCAAAAGGCTTGGCCCATATTATCCTAAGGATGTTCCATAATACAGGAAATTAAATCAACAGCAAAAAACCTGTGCCTTGGATAGTTTCTCTTGGTTTGAAATAAGAGTTTGGTAATGATCAGTGTGTTAAATTAAATTTTTTATTTCCCTTGTTTGTTATTTTGTTGTTTGTTGGTAAAGTAACATTGGAGTGACATGGCCATAACATTTGAAGCATCTCTTAGATAGAATGGCAAAGCATGAATCAACTCATACTGACATGACCTTAACTGAAATAGAACAGTACAATGTTGATGCAGTTTTAACACCGTGCACTCCACTTTGCAGGGGCAAAGGCATTGCCCATGTACATGGGACTTGAGTGGAGCATAGACCAGATACCCTTCCTGATGTCACCAATGGTCCTTTGGGACTTGAATCCTGACCTTCTTGAACTGAAGGCAAGAAACGTATCCACTAGACCACAATGGCTGAATGTGAAGGAAAAACTGGTTGCTCAAATGTGTGAAGCAGCAACTGTTGTGAGTGGAGGGAATGAATGAGTTCAAGCTAAAATAAGATATAACCATGCCCCTGTTGTCCACTACTATGCTCGTAATTTGAATTTGGTCGTGAAAAATTTACATTCCAACTCTAGGTTCTGAAAAATTACTGAGAAATCAAAAAAAGTTTATCTGTATAGCAAAATTATTTAGATTCCTTTCAATTCCTTCTAAAACCAAATAATGTGCCAGGGCCTGGTACTTGTATAACAGTTGTATGGCGAAAGTACTGAAGGTGTTGATTTTATGGCTATGTATTTTTGTATCCATCACTTGAATTACATTACGTTTATTATATGTTACATTTTTATTGTTTTTGTAGATTCCTAAACCCAAACCACCCACAAAGTGGGAAAAGTTTGCAAAGGAAAAAGTAAGTTTCACTTAAAAATAAGAAATGAAGTCTCTCTGAAAGGGCAATTCTCATAGATGCCAGAAGAGAATGTGTTTTATACACTCAACAATGATCTGTTTCACTTGACTTATGATGATATTCCTTTGTCTTCTATTTAATTGCAACCTTTTGTATTCTGATTTACTTACTTGTACTAAGTTTTGTGTATTATTCTGCGTGTTATACTGATTGCAATGTATTGCCATTCCATTGTATTCTGTGCCACTATAGTCTATGCCACTGTACTCCAAGCAACAATAATTCATGCCATTATACAGTATACTACTATTTCTCATGCCACATCAATCCAGGCCAGCATAGTTCCTACCACTATAGTCCATACCACTATTACACATGCCACTACAGTCCATGTCACTGCACTCAAGGCCACTTAGTCCATTCCACTGCACTCAAAGCCACTGTAGGCAATACCACTATAGTTGATGCCATTGCATTCCAGGCTATAGTCCATCCCATTGTACTTCAAACGATTACCCTGCACCCCATAATCCTACATCCCATTATCTCCACTCAACTTGTTCCTCTTGAGTTGCTACGCAGAATTTTCACTACTCCACTTAATCCAGTTCTTGGTACACTGAAGTATACTGACACAAATGTTGTAGCTTGTAATTTAATTTTGTGCTATTCCATTCTGTTCCATTTTTTATTTGTTGCCCATCTAACTTTGCAAAATGTAATTTTTTCACTCCATTTGTTGCACACTGTTTTCTATGTTGCACTTCGTTGCAATTTAGTACTTAGTTAAAAGTTCATCACAATATTGGTCTCACCTCTTATCAGGGTATTCAGAAGAAAAAGCGAGGAAGGATGTTATGGGATGAGCAAGCACAGGTAATGAGCAAAGTAATTTTGAAGTGCATAATATTGCACCTCGTCATTTTTGGCAGTCAAAATCTGACCGAGATACGCGTAGATATATTGGCTAATAAATGAACTTTACTGCTGATTATGAAGCCAAAGATAGAATGATCTTTTTTCATCATTATTTATTGACCAATCAATTGTCCATACACGCTTCACTAATGTAGGGAAGAGAGTCTCAAGGTTTCTTTACAAGTCATGGTAGATTGAGACAGAGTAGCAACCCTGGCTTTGGTAGTCAGCAGTTTGCTTTCGTTTGTTCGCCCTGTCTATATAAGCCCAGTAAAAAAAGTTGAAGCGTGAAATGCAGTGAAAAACGTTAAGAATGGAGGACGTATTTAGGTTTCTTCGAGCGATATTGACCTATGTCAGGAGTGATTATTGGCAAAATGGATGTTTTAGTGCTCTTAAGTAATGAATCATGCTATCCTAAGACAAGCACTATCATTTCACAGTTCCCACAAGTCTTTAATGGTGTTGGACTCTTAAAGAATCACCAAGTCAAATTCCACATCGATCGAGACGTGCAGCCAGTCGCACAACCACCGCGGCCCATCCCTTTTCATTTGCGTGAACGATTTAATCGTGAAATTCTGAGAAGTGAGCAGCACGGCATCATCGAAGAGCACCATGGCCCCGCACCTTGGGTTTCCAATGCGGTCCTTGCCCCTAAGGACGACGGCGGAGTCAGTGTAACGATCGACATGAGAGAAGCTAATCCTGCTATAAAGGATACTCACATCCCCGTCCCACGGGTCGATGACATACAGGCCCGCCTAGCAGGTAACAAGGATTGAACTCGGTAACCATACGTTTAAGAGTCTGTCAAATGTTTGTGATATGTGACTGAAGGGGCTAGACGCGATTAATTGGCTTCTCTTGAAATGAAAGTTTTATGTATTCTCGAGTGTTGAGGTTGTGTTAAGATATGTCATAGAGTAACCATGAGCATTCCTATTGACTTTTGTTTGACTTGATTCTTTGTCTTAGGCATTATTGCATCGTTCACTTTTACTTTTATAATCATTTACTCGCATTATTCCAGGCATGGAAACCACGATATGGATACAAGAGGGTGGATGACGTGAAGGACAAATGGTTTATCGAAGTTCCAGATAATGCAGGTTTGAGCTAATACCAAGAATGAATCTACCTTCTCATTTGTTATCAGAGTTGGAGTTTTCGATGTTGTAGAATGCTTTCGATTTAGCCAAATATACGATGATGATATGTTTGATTATATCAACGGAAAATTACTAGTGCTGTTTATGTTTGAATTAGCTTATCTGGCCCCAAGCAGATTTTCAGTTCTGTAGTCCGCAACTCAATTATTTTCTGTTTACGTAAAGTGGCTGATGCCAATACAGATACAGGAAATAATGCATATACAAAGTGATACCAGCCCCTTGTATTGGCATTTTGTAGCCTTTGAAGGCACCGCATCCGCTAATTTTTTGTATGCAATGCTTTTTTAGTCATACACTAGGATAACATAATTTCGGCAGATGGATGAATTGAAGTTCAAGAGCATTTAAATCAGAAAACGGGATTTCTTTCACCATTTTTAATCAGAAGAAAAGTCAACCGTTGCGACTTCTCTGCTAAGTGATCCTTGATGCTCCATAGAGATTGGGTGCTTAATGAAGATAAATTTTTCCCTTGTTTTATCGTTTATGCAAGAGTGACTGGTTTAGCTACAGCTCGTTCTAACAGAGCCCTCTGCTTGCATGCGCTAGCAATCAGAGGTAAACTAACTTGCTCAAGGTTACACTTACCATTTAGGGCTCTAATTTCTGAAAGTGATGGTCATACCCCATTCATCCTAAATTATAATTTTGATGACAGCAGTTTGGGACAGGTATACATCACAGCCCCGTGAAGCTTCATGTAAGTTATTTCCTCACGTTTTCAAGGATAACTTGACTCCCAATTATCCAATATTGTAGGACTGAGGTCGAATCTGGTTCTGAGCCAATAGCTTGTCTGTCAGGCTACCTCGTTCTTAAAGGAATTGAGTGCTTCTTGGATAAGTTGACACGCTCCTATAGGACTGCTCAAAACATTTCATTGATAAAGGACTCTTAAATATGATAGCTTTGAAAGATAAGGGAGGTCGAATACTAGAGAATAATATGGCGATTCCAGCTAAAGCGAGAGAGAATAGTTGAAAGCTTTAATCCCGAAACCAAACATAATTTAAAAATTTCAAAAATAACAAGTCACACTTGTCTTAGAGACTTTAAAATAGAAGTGTAAACCAATTTTCTTTCCCTCGTAACTAAATTTGCTTCCTCGCGCAAAGAATGTGTCTGTCCGATTTATTCTGAGCACGTCTATCAAAGATGTTTGTAGAAAACCTTAGTGCTTTTAGAGAAGAGCTATTATTGGAGAAAATACGGTATATAAGTTTGCAACAATATCCCAGTTTGAATTGACCATGGAGCATCTCTCAAAATGTTAGCAGACGGGGGCAGTGGTCTCCTACGTTTATATATATATCTTTTTTGCCCCACTTCATAATTCCATTACAACAAAAAGTTACCGTCAGTTATTGCGTAGAGTTATCATGTTTTCATTGTATACAACAAACAGGGGCATTCTTCATCTAGTTCCACCATATTTAAAGTAGAGTAACTGTCATGAACTATGCTATGGCTGTACTGTATCTAATTGCAGTAAAGAAGTACAGCAGCAGCCTCCCATAAACTGCTCCCTACTACTCTCATTTGTGTGTATTTTAGATCCGTATGAAGATCAATTTGAGAAGAAAAACAAGGAGAAGAAGGAAAGAGTTGCCAAGAATGAACTTCAAAGATTGAGGAATATTGCGAGAAATCAGAAAGCTGGAAAAGGTGAGGCAAAAGACGGTGCTTCTGTCGCGGTAAATTTTGATAGTTTCTCATTATATATCGACTCTTTGAAGACTCAACTAGCACTAAGAGGGGACCATTCATTTCAAACTTTTCGTGCAAAGTCGGAGACCTTGAGGAACAGTAGTCAATATCTGTCAAATTCTTTTCATGGGCAAGACAGTTGGTACAATTTGTGTTGATTTGGAGTGTCAATGTATGAACAGTTAAAGAATGATCATTGATTACCAAGAAGAGATCATCCTATATGCCTTGTTGCACGCCAGTAAGGATACTTCGCGCTGAAAGATCCGTTCTAGTAATTCTACAGAACTCACCCCCTTCGAAGAGACACGATTTAAGGCTCAGATATAAAACAGTAATTTGTTAACTTTTCAAAAATAATCGAGAGACTATCATTAGATTGCTGTCGAGCGATCATTATTATCTCTCTAATTTCGTTTACAGGCAGAATAAATGTGGTTATGAAGTGTTAACTATGTATTAAATTATTTGCGGCAGGTTATAGAACTCACTGTTAATTGTGTTGCGGCCAGGCCCTTCTAAATATTTTACGTGGCAGTTGCACTTTAATTACATGAACCAAAAGGGGATTAAGTCTTATAATTACATGATATGTTATTTTTTTGTATTTAGGTGATATCATGAGTTTAGAGTTCAAGCCTGCTGATAACAAAGACAAGGAGCGTGTATGTATAATTTACAAATACGTTCCCACTCTCAGTGAACCTTAGTAAATGCTCAAATTTCCCTTTCCTTTATTTCCACTTCTTATTGCCCTAGTTTTGTAAATATATACATGCACTGACGAATACTCTATCGACGCGCGTCTGTATCAAAACGGTTTTAGTTTAGAATGTGTTTATGTTTGCATCTTGTGTTTTTGTTATGTTCAATATGTTTATGTGCGTTCATGTTAATGTGTAATTTTTTGGGTTTTTGTGTATGTGTATATATATTTGCTCATTTTGTATTTGTGGGTAAGAGTGTGTAGGTGTATATATGCGTTTGTGGTGCTCAAGAAGGCTGCGCATCTTTCAAAGTGTCGAACGTCCAAATTGAATTGAAAATTTTCCGCTTTACCAAATGGAAACCTATTGCATGTGGAAACAGCATTGAATCACACGTGGAAGAATCGCGTAAGAAGCTGGTGTACGTAGTCTTTGTGAAATTTTGTCACTATTGCAAATTTATATGGAGCTCATTTGTTTTCGTCCCGTTGGTGACATACTTTTCTATTTTCGCCTGTATCTATTCAAACTTATGAAGCTTATTTGTGGCTCTTTGTAGCAGGATAATTGAGAACCATGGTAATCAGAAGAGCAAAAGCTCCCACAGAAAGTAAGCGCCATGGAGTTTTCTTTGGTCAAATGTAAAATGGCCATGGGTAGAATGGTTCAAAAATCCGGAATGTAATATTTGATGCAGGAAAATGATAAAATGTGGAATATCACTTGCTCTATCACTATTTCCACTTGACATACCCATGCATTTTTCCTCACTCCTTGATGTTTGTCGTACTTTAAATCGTCAACTAGGGTACAGAAGGCGCTCTTTGGTAAAGATTTATCAGCTGCAGTTAGCATCCTGTCGTAGTGGACTGTTATTACTTTTTTAAGCCCCTGCTTAAAATGATGTAGCGTGACATTGAGGCGTATGAAGATTTTTCTTGCATCGCTAGACAAAGTACGATGTCCGATATACTGGGGGTACGGCAATTTGAAATAGATATTTTCAAGCTGTGATTTTAACTGTTTCTATTTTCACTCTTTTTATTTCGCACTTAAGTTAAGCAAAGAAATAGATATCGCAAAGGTCTCCACCGCATCAGTTGGAAAGTTTCAAGCACGATTGGTAAGACAACTGTTTGATGATAACTGTTACTTTATTTCTTTACGAGCTCTTGCAATCTCCATAATTTCAAAATTGAAATATTTATTTTTAAAAAACTAGCCAAATGCTCTTTTCGCTTTTCGACATATATTTTGTCATGTGAAGTGCTCCTGGCTTCCGATGGAGCAGACACTTAATGGAGGCGTAGAAAAGTAGGTAGTGTACAGAGAGGGAGAAGGGAACCCACATCACAAGAAGCAA
>JAAAKL020003044.1:0-24155 GCA_010016065.2 Carybdea cf. marsupialis auct. non (Linnaeus, 1758)
GGGGGGGATGACAAAAAATGAGGAAATGTGCAAAGATATCTACAAAAGGGTTGTATGAAAGCTTGAAAACGTTAAGAAGCAGAGAATACACTTCCGCGTTGCAACGAGAATAATTCCACTCCCCATTTCAATTTGGTGTTTTAAGTACGTCTTCGTTTTATTGGAATCATTAGCATCATCGAACGGCCAAACTTATAAGAAAATCTCTACAGGGTCATCATTTATTGATCAATTTCATTACAATGCGATGCGAGTGTATATGAACGTGCTTTTAAGTGGTAAACCGATTTCCAGATCATCAAATGTACTTCGGGGTCCGTATGGTTCAACTTCATTCTTGACGTGTACATCAGTGATTGTAGGGGACACATATCTGTCAAATTGTTAAGGGCCAGGATATGGGCTCACGTTTTAAGTAGAGAAGACCGAAATATCAAAGAGGAAGCTTATGAGTTGAGAAACACTCAAACCCATTCAATTGAAAATCACTGTGAGGTCGAGATCAGAACGATCAGTATCAAAGCACAGGTCTTAAGAAAGAGCAAGTACGGTCCCAAAAGGTGCATCTGCTTACACTATTATCAACAGAGGGAACGCACATTCCCCCATGCCCCAGCAACAAGACTGGTGGGGTAGCCTCCTTTTGAGCTTCGTTGCTCTGCTCCTACATGAAAACACACTTAACAAATAGAAATATATCGTTCTTTTCACGAATGGAACTTATAACAGCACAACAAATACAATTTTAACTATCGACTTCCATTTACAGTAAGTTTCACATCTTTTACAATTGTTGTTGCCCTCTTTGAACATCTCGTTAAAATAGTGTCAGGATTTAAAAAACTCGTGTGATAAATATTCATCTGTAAATCATATCTCGCCAGTAGATTATACTTCGCTTAATATATTGCAACGACTCAGAATATCCTTTCCGAGTTGGAGATTCCGAACATATATACAGTGAACAACTTTGTCAACACCCTTTATTTCAGTAACGATAAATCCATCGTTTAAAATGCTCTCCAATCATACGTTATCATGCTGTGTTTACAGAAGTCATCAAAGTTTGGTGCACAACAAACAATCAAACCCCGTAACACATGCATTTAATCATTCAGTATTAAGACATGCTCCCATCAAGCAAAAGAATCAACGATGTATTCCTGTTTAATGGCGACTGAATCATAGGAACACGTGGTCACCAAATCAACAGAATAAAATTAAAATGACCGAGGGAAACTTCTCCATGAGAGTTAGCGGTTTAAATGACGTAGGGGGTAGTGACAGTGGCTACGTTGACTCAATCATAAAATTCAATAGGAACGACACAAATGAAAGTGCTTACAAAAGTAGGGACATAAACATAACACATGACATATCATCATTAATTCATAACATCAACCACGTGCGCTTCAGGGGTTACCTTGCCTGAAAGCACACCTGCTGCATTGAAGGACATCGTCATACGCAACACAAAACAGCCGAAAAGTAACCGGGTACAACGTAAAAACAGTCCAACGTGCAAGAAACAAAATCTCAAGCTAGATGAAAACACCCTGAGGCACTCATTTGCCAAATTTTCGATTACATCTCTTTAAATATTAATAAAAATCCAAAGTTTAAAGCTCTTGTTTCCAGGGCTCCAGTTAAATGGTATCTGTGTGTACGGACAGTCATTGCCAGACATGTCACGCCGATGGGTTATGAAAGAAGGTGACCGATCATCAACTAATAAACTCCTTTTGGTGTTATAGGATTCGCCAGACTTGGCAAGATCTTTTGCCAACCAGTAGCCACTTTTCTATGATGCTAAACTAAAAATGGCAAGTTTGACGTTTCTGGTTTCTTAGGCATCTCATACACAAAGCAGCCAACAATATGGATCGGAGACGACTTTTAACATTTTGGTGGTCCGAACTAACAATGCAAGAATCACCCAATCAAGACATTACTTAGCAGAAATGTGTATACAAGTTCATTACTTGAATGGGACCCTCATTTTACCGTTAATCATACTTAACTGTGGCGTCACAGCTCGGCAAAAATCCAACAATATTTTGCCCCTGGTACATTCTTCCTGTTGATATGATCAACCTGGCCAAATATCAGAACCATGTCTTGATCAGGCATTTGGGTACGCCGTTTCCAAGTTTGCGTAAACCTAAAACTACACTGGGCACCACCCACAGCTAACACCAAGAAATGAAGAGGAAATACGCAGGCCTGGAAATGAATGGCCAAAGTAAAGTAGTGAAATCTGCCAAAGTTGACAGAAACTAGATATTTTCACCTTTGTATTTGAACTCTGAAGCACAGTTGGATAATTTCAGATATCCGGTTAGTTTCAGTCTATTAGGGTTGAGTAGCTTGTCTTCCTGAGGAGAACTTAAGCATTTACCGAAATTCAAACGTTGATGATACAAGGAAGCATCTTCAGCGTATATTTTGATCATATGGTGACACTATTGAATATCGGAATTAAAGGGGGTTCAAGCTACCTGAACACATGGTGAAGATCATGGAAAGAATAGTAGACACCGTTACCGTATATTACCAATTAAGCACCCTGGGCCCTTATTTTAAAACAACAGCTTTTGGGTGGGCACTTATTTGGGCTGGGCTCTTATTAAGAAAAGGAAAAACAGATACCTAAACATACATCATCAATCTATAGAATAGATTGAAACATAACGTTTTGATCAATAAATTTAATTATAAGAGAATGTAAATGTTTTTGAAGTCGAAGGTCAAAGAAAATTGAAAAGGCTTGTTTCTTTTTCACCCATCCAATATATAATGAGAGCTTACTCAGACCTGTGCGCTTATTTGGACCTGGGAGCTTGTTGGAATCCAAGGTGCTTTATTGGTAAATTACGGAATTCAACCCTTGTAGATACAGACAGTATACAGTTCAGCTGCATGCCGGGTAGAAGCACAACTGACACTATCTTTATTGTGCACCAGATGCAAGAAAAGTTCATTGGCAACTAGGAGGCCATGCACTTTGACTTTGTAGAATTTGGAAGGCATTGGACCATGTATCTTGTTCTGTTCTCTGGCGGGTCATGCGAAAACAAAATCCAAGCAATGTATGTCGCAACAACTCTTTCATTGATGGATTTGAAGTGTCATTGGGTATCCATGAAAGCTACTCTCTCCGCCAACTGCTATTAATTTACAGAGGCACTTTCTTGCGAGTGCGAATAGGCTGTACTTGGCAGCCAATGTGTGCTACTGATTTCGTAATAATACTAATAATAGTTCAAATCAAATCAGAACTGATGCTGAAACTAAAAAACTGGAAGACTCCTCTGGAAAGGAAAAGGCTTCGTGAGAACATGACTAAGACGAAAGCACTGTACACTAGTGTTGTTGAGGCATAACAGGGCAGTTGAGAAATGCAGATGGCTACTTGTGCACGGGATGTCTGAGATTGATTACAGTGTATTATGTAATGCAGCCGAAGAGTCTACCTAAAGGCAATAAAAGTGTGTATGTAGTTCAAACTTTACTATCTTGGGGGCATGTGTGGGCTATGTGGTGGTTGTACTAATAATGTACTAAAACAGCTAGAGAACGGCCAGCCTGAAAAGCATTCAAGGAGCTCTTGCCAATTTTCACAAGCATAAGTACGAGTACTGAATCCAAAGAGCATGTATACAACTCTCGTGTTACAAATGCCCTGCTCTATTGATGTGACACCTGGCATGTTACAGTTGAAGATGTATGCAGCGTGATATGGTGGGTGCTTATTGTACATCTGTATATTCCCTTGTCTGTTTTCAAGAGAACCTTTCGGCATTATCGATATTGAAGCTATAGGGTAGGGCAGGCCAAGATATTTTTGTCATATGGAGTGAAAAGCTTATGATGCCTGGCCTTTAAAAAAATCCTATAAAAGGAATGCATCACAGCTGATGTAAAGTTGCTGCAAATAAATAATGAAATGGCTGTTGATAACTTGGAATGGATGAAGGTGATCACACTGAAATTGTCATATTGAGGAAGAGCCTCATCCCATCAATTAACTGAAGATAAGAAATAAAGAAGAATAGAGGAATATATTCTGCCTTGTAATTAAGGGGGAAAGTTTCATGGTGAGGTAAATAGTCCATGAATTCCATTCCACATGAGTAAATGGTTTTGTTACATCTCCTTATCTGCCTACTGGGCCATCAATCCTGGCCTCAAAAAATTATTTAGACAAGAAGCACCTTAAGGTACAAGTTTTGACATCATCTAAATATCTGTGTAACAACTTTTTACATAATCGAAGGGCAATGACAAATCTAGGAGAACTTTGGAGATGCTGAAATACTTGAAAAGTGGTGTAAGAGGCTCAATAAGTCCTTGTCACAACTATATAATTCTAACCCATGACCATTGATTTGTGATGCAGTTCTGGCGCCATTAGATTACTGTGTTACTCTCACTACTTCCACACAACTTGCTCATTTTTCACTTTTGTAACAGAGCCTTTTACCAGAATAAATGGGTCTAGTTGTTGGGTTTTTTTTTTGGGGGGGGGGGGGGTCTTAACATGCTATTTTTAAGAGGCAAAGCAAATGTACTAGATTAGCATTTCATTTATTCAAGTATTAGAAGACAGAAACTATAAATTGTGAGCTTAAATGTCTGGAAAGTATTTGAGAGGTTTTAGCTGTATCTCGGCTATTATCTCTCCATGATATGAATACTAGATTGGTTAAAAGATTGGTATTGACAAGGATCTCTAACGAGTAAAATTTGGGGCATTTTCTCACTCTTTGTGGAAACTGCAACAAATTCCAGGCATCAACCATTTCCACATACTCCAAATGACAAACAAAATCAACAGCAAATATGACTTAAGAATATAATTGTTCTCACTTGCTCCAACAGTATAGTAAACATCAGTGAATCAGTGATCATGGCCAAAAGTTCTACCTTCCATTTGTTAAATGATTTAAACTTTTGCAGTCATTTTATTTGCAACATTCACTACTTCTAACGGTTTGCTCTTCCAGAACAATATATCAAATGGGGTGGGGAGGAGCACCAATGAGATATGGTTCAAGTTAACTGAATTGACACTGGGAGGGTGTAAAAACTGTTAAATTGGTTGACCTAATTTAACTGCACAAAATTAACAACATTTCCCCAGGACTTTTGCAGATGTCATAGCTCAAAATTTGTGATTAAAGTCTTGTAATGACACCACTTAAGTATGCTATGCATCGATATGCATAGATAATGCTGCTTCCAAACATACTTGTATGAATCCCAATCGGGATAAAGTCTTTGGTTGACATGGAAATGGTTGTATTTCTGAGTAAAGCTTTGAAGTAGCAGCAGAGACAGGTTTTATGATGATGGCAGCACTCTGTGACTAATCAGGGGTGGCGTGGGGTAGGCTCCAATTGAATATATGAAGATTTACACCCCCTAATCGCGATTTACTATAATTCTTCTATTTTAAAGAAACTATGAGAATGTTTCACCCTATCATTTCATTACAGAATATTATGAAAAATCTGGGGTTATCAGGAATTGTACTTACTTTTTCATGTTTTAACCTTGATTTTTGAAATAAAAGGCATCAAGTAAATGTATCGGCAGATACTCAAACCCCTGACACAAAATTTTGGTTTGATAATTGATTTTGGAAGATGTACAAGTACTCCCCATGTTATCACAGCCCTTCACTGCATTTTACAGTTGGTCACATGTAACTTAATTATCCCATTCCCAAAAGATAATCTTATCATTACCCTTGACACAAGAAATTCATTGAAATGCCCATCCAACCAACTAAACACAGTTCACCTCGAAAATATTTTCAAACCTGATTTTTAGAACTTCCTATAACATTGTAACCAAAACATGGCACAGAAACCCACAACAGTTGTAACTTTCGCAAATGATACGGTCAAGGCTTTTAAATCTGTTCCTAGCCCATCAATT
Source organism: Carybdea cf. marsupialis auct. non (Linnaeus, 1758) (assembly GCA_010016065.2). Lineage (NCBI taxonomy): Eukaryota > Metazoa > Cnidaria > Cubozoa > Carybdeida > Carybdeidae > Carybdea > Carybdea cf. marsupialis auct. non (Linnaeus, 1758). The sequence continues at coordinate 5,944 of JAAAKL020003044.1, forward strand.
CTTGGGCTATGTATAAACTGAATACATAAGGAAGCTTTATTCCTAAGCCAGAGACACAGAGTAGGGGCCACTTAGGCTATCAATTAAGTTTCGCTGGTCATGACTGGCTGACTTCAGAGCACTGCTTATTACCAAAGAATATATGAAAGAAACTTGTGGTTTTACTACAAAAACCCACTTTTTATCAGGGGGTAACATTATCAAATCTCCTGTTTTTGTTGTAAGTAGCTCCAAATCTTAGTTTACAAAAAAAACAGGGTGACAATCAAAACACTGACATTATCAACACACTAATATTATGAATGTCATCAGTTTGGAAACATATTGCACTTCAAGAATTTTCTTGTTGATCAAGATTGGCACTTAAATCTGAGGGCAATAGCATGATATAAGTATGCTCTTTTCAAGTGTGAAACTAAATCAAGATCTTGTTACTTGAAATCTAGTTCACAATATAATGAAATGAGCATAAAAATAGTGTTTCCTTTAGATATTTCAAAAATCAAGTTAAGATGACGAGTCTTGAATCAGGTATTTGTGTAGAGCTGTTTGATTGTTGGCTTCCTAGAGTGATTTTGAGAATTAAGTGGCTTTCACAAAAAATAGTTCTAAGAGGTCATCACTGCAGTACTCTATTCGTGAATAACTAATAGATGTCCTAACCCTACTCTTATTTCACTTCCTTGTCATTCATGTAATGCAGCATGCTGGTACTTACTGGGTGTTGTAAGGAAGTCAATTTGATACAGGGTTGCCACTGCTTTTTAGGAAATTTTCTTTGATTTTCCCAATATTTAAGTTAAAACTGTGTTCATTTCCCCCTGATTTTCATGTGACTCAACCAGGTGTCATTTTTTTTGCAGATGGGCCTTGACCCTGTCTCATGTTGCCAAGTCTGTTGAATGTAGAAAACATAGATCTGCCCTTTTTTCTTTACTTTCGTTTCCACAACAGCAACAGCTTTGATGTGAAAAGAAGCTGTCCTGTGGTGAATGGAAATAGAGAAAATGAAATAAAATAATGCCAATTTTTTTTAATTCCCTGATTTTCCATGATTCAGTGTCAACCCTATGATAAACTTGTTAACTTTTTAGAGTGTATTCAACTTCCTCTTAAAGGAAATGAACGTGAGGTAAAAATTGAAAGTGTACTTTAAAACTGCTGTTAACTGTGACATTGGTGAACTAATCATATTCTTTGCAAATTCTCAAACTTTAAACTAACTGAAACAGTAGCATCCATACTAATGAAAATGTGGAGAGGGTGGGGTCAGTGCTTCTTTGTTTTGACAAAATAAAATGGATCCTCCTTATGGATGTAGACAAGAGAACAAGCAAAAAAGGCAATGTTTTTGTGGACACTATCAGATCACTGGGCATCCTTTATTACCAAACACTGCTAAAAACATTGAATTAACAAGCACATTAAAGTTGGTATCGTAGGGAGGACTATGGTTTTAAGACTTTTTTCTTTAGAGCATAGTAGATGTGCAACATATGTACCTTGTTAGTAAATCGACCTTCGTGTAAAATGTACAATATACAATATACTTTGTTAGGAAGGGTCATAGAGAACTTAGTACTGGTCTTGATAAAAAGTTAAGGGATTCCCAATGTTGGCACACTACAGTGTAATTTGAAACTCTTTAGATACTTGTAAGATGGCTGACTTGTTTTCTTTCTGTATCAGATACACACTTTCAGGGTTTTGTCTGAACACTTCTCACCTTTGAATCAAATTGCAGGCCTATTAAACTTAGAATCTCACGCGAAGGAAATGTTTAGTTCTAAGAACCACATTTAGTTCACTTTGTAGAGAAATCTTAGTACCGCACCGCACCCCATTTCCCTTACAAAACAAAATAAGTACAGAGCCTCCCTCCCCTTTAATATTTAGGCTGTTTACTACCAAGCAAAGTTCAACGAGAGGACCTTACTTAAAGGTCGCCGTTATTGATTATTAAATAAAAGTTAGGTATATTTGTAGGGTTACAGCCGATACATCACTTGATACACATCAATAGGTCGTAAAAAGCAAGAAAAGAATAAGAAATAAAGTTGGAAAGCGGGTTCGGAGGAGTAACAAGGATTGTACAAGAAGTAACAAATCACCAAAGAATGACCGTTGCTACCCCATTTCCGATTTTGCTTCTGAACTCCTCACGTAGTTTTAATATATCCCATTGGACCATATACATGGACGGGTATTTTTATTGTAAAAGTGCCGGTCACAAAAAGACAACTTGAAGCGATTAATGGCACCCATAATACAATAAATGAAGGAAGGTAGTACCGCCAATAAAAGGGCGTGATGACAAGTTCCAATGGATGTTGGGAACATTTCAATTTTGTTTCGAGTAAGTTCCTTTAAACTCGACAAGAGCCCTGAAAAGGTTTGCAGATCGAATGTACACTTTAAGACATGTTCGACTCCATGTCCAAAGTGACTTGCAGGAAGCAAATAACCTGTTGAAACTGAAACCCCAGCCTATAGTAAGGGTATTTTGTTCTCAAGGCCGTGATTTGTAAAGTGCCGCTGTGAAATCGCTGCTACCCGCAGAGGTAATATCAGGCATTGACGCCATCAACTGGCTTACCTCATCAACACGATATCTATGTTTCTTGGCGGGGCAAAGTCCAGGCAGAGATCAAAGAAAAATCCTTTTCGATGTTAAAATATTCTCTTCCTATACCCTGGGTCAACGAAAACAGGCCTATGTGTATTATCGTTAGAAGGGTAAACCAGGTAACACTGCACCTTCAGTATTCCCGTGAAAGCAAACATACGTCTACAAGGAACCTGCACTTGAAACTACTGGGGTTTACTATTACAATGAAGGATCCATGCTTGACCCCAAGTCGTATATTATGCTTTTAAATCTTATCCGTGAGATAACCATCAGAAATCACTGGAAAATGGGTACTGGGGACAGCTTAAAATGGAAAAAAATATGTTCCAAACACTGTTCCTACTTACTCAAATAACAACATCAGGGAAAGCGGCTCTTGAACATGCTCAAAGCACCTGCAGCATATTTCAAGCAGCAACTTTAAACGAGTAGCTCAACGGTTGGCTTAATCAAGTACATTTGGGTATAATTATCGGTAATCTTACCCATTGAAGGCTTTAGCATTCAGATATCGTCTTCTGTAAAGTCTCTTGAACTCCAAAAGCAAAGAGGCAGGTGAAAATAAACACGATCCCGAACACCATTTCTTCTCTGAGTCATTTTCCTTTGTTTTGATCAAATGTGAAGCGAGTTCTGAGCGATCGATCTGACTAACCATTACTACGTTGTTTCCTCTCAAAATACAGGCTCATACAGAAAATATATGTAACCTCCTTGAAAACGGATTGGCTTTCATAGTAGGCGATGTAAATACGGGAGATGGTGATCAAGACTTGCCATACTCCGATAGCAGTTTGGCAGTTGAAGACTGTAGAACCAAATACAAACGATCATGTACTAGTAAGGAAATACAATGGGCGATCAGGACGGTTGTTCTCCAGGCATACAAAAGATTATTAACGGTTAACTGGCCATGAACAACCGTACAGCGACTTCGCAGAAGATCATTTGCACTATTCCTTTCCACCAAGGATGGTACGCCCTCTCAAGCAACGACTTGGCCAGCGACAAACAAGAAACTCGCGATTGCCTGGGAATCTCCCGTTCAAAGGTCGGCCCTAGATCCCCACAGGGAGCGGAAACGACGACCTCTCCCAAGACAAAGGGACAATCAACAAGGGTATCGTGTAAATGTCAGCACCAATCTGAACGTGACATCAAAAATCCTGTATTCTGCTTTCGGGAAGCTTTCTTTATTTAGGCGAAGGGAGGATGTGTCGCAATGCACCGAAATTCGACTGGATTTACGTAGGACAGTTTTGGGATGCGTCACAAACTGGAGCCGTCGAGTAAAATATTCCATGGCCAGCGACATGGATCAGTCTTTCGCCTGTTAAGTTTGTATCAATTCTGAGGAAGGCTGGCTTAACTAGCCTAAATTAAGCTCATTTTAATAAGCAAAATACCATTCAGTGTTTCTTCGCTTAGATTGATGTATTTTGTATCCATATCATATCCACGCTTGTCTATATGGCGCGGAACTCTATCCAGCATAGCCCAGTCGTTTCAGATTTCTTTTCATGTTTCATTTGCTTAAAATGTTACCGCATACCTTCTCGGTTTTCGTATTTTGTTTTGGTTGCAACATGTTATACTTAGTAATACCCACTTACATTGGGGCACGGGGACAGATAACAATTCGAAGTTGATGACAGCATGAACAACTGGTGCTTGACATCCAGGTTGTGTCATACACAGACTCCAATCTAAGAATGAAATGCAGTTTCAGGCGCCGGAACACGCTCCAAAAAGCGAGGGGGCTGATTTAACTGCGACCACCATCGCTTCCATTTATCTATAGATTGTATTGAAGCTGGATTCGCTTAGCATATGCCTATCAATTTGGGGCTTACAGAACAAATGAATAGTGACTCGGGGTATTTTAGTAGCACAACAGTTATACATTCAAGTCTTTTTTTCCCCAAGAGTTGGGGCATGGCCTCTGCCCCCCTTTGCTGCAGCCCTTGTGTTTACCTTTGCCGCTGGTAAAGATATCTAAGAGCAAAAACACGTGTGCAGTGATGATATTGATGTACGAGAGTATTTAAAAATGTCTGCTGATAAAGATGATTTGAGGTATGTTTCACAGTATGTACAGTAGACACCACTCTCTATTTATCACTTATGAATAACACGAGAAGAACATTAAACAGGAAGCCCCTCCCGCAATGCTATAGTTGAACAAAAGGTTCTTTTGTTTGATTCTCATTAAAACCAAGACAAAACACAAATATGCATTACGTCAGCGACACTTCGAGAAGAGGATACAGCCGTATGAGTTCATTTACCACTTTTCAAAAAGTAAATGTAAATAAAAGCAGCAGCCGAGATAAAGAGTGATGCCACAACACTGCTCAGCTCTGACACGTCATAAAGCACGGCAGACTACTTGAAGTACAGCAGAGATTTTAATAATCTCGGATTACACAAACACAGATTGAACAGGATTCTATTGGCAGAAATAAACCCGGTACCGAATTAGCCCTGATAGAGAGACCGGAATGATAGTACGTGGCACGACGTAGGTGGGGGGTGGTTGAGATTGCAGACCTTTTAAGGGAGGATGGGCAGCCTAAAATGTAGTAAAAGAGGCATGGTCCTAACTGATCGAAGTAGGGGGATTGAAAGGAAATGCCCATTTAGTAGGGTGTAACTCTCTTTGCCCCCACAGTCTCGTGTCTGGGTCAAAGATTGATGAGTTCTGAGGTCTGATGGTTGCAAATAGAACCTTTTAAGTAACATTGTTTTAATTTCAAGACATTAAACTTGGTAAAAATAACAGGAATAGTTAGAATCAAATCAAAATTAGACGAAACAGGGCCTACGACGAAAATCTTGTAAGCAGTGTGTTGAGGAGGAGAGCAGAGTCAATAAATCTCATCTACGTACGTAGATGAAGACGATGCGGAGGATTGATACTCTAGAACAGCTGCCCAATACCTTCTTTCCCCAGTTGACACTCAAAATATAGGCACGAAAAGGAAAGTTCACACCTTATGGTGCACCTATTTACAAATAACCACCTAACTCCTCAATCTCGTCTTAGCTGAATGCTTAAAAGCATTTTATGGAGATCATTTGCTCTTTCACAACTGTCTTTGCCTCTCCTGAACCCGTTCAAGCTACTTCATATTCTGAAATGTCAAGATTTTATTTAATTCATCACTTACGAACAAAAGTGAGAGAGGTGGTGCTAAGTATTCTACTGATACCCCAACATTTTAAAAGCTGCGGATATAGTTAGCATTTTATACGACTTCATTTTCCAAAAGGCGTCACAGAGCACGATAATGTGGGTCCAATGTGCATGGGAACAAAAAATAATTAAAACCGATCTACAGGCCTATAGCCATATAGTAATTGAAGAATTGAATTTGGTCTGACGTTAATAAAAACATTGGTTATCAAATAATGAATCAAACATCTTTGGCTTGCATGTTACAATGCTGTTACATTTTAGGTGGGGAAGGTATGTGAACTCCGAACAACGACACCTCGTCGAAAATTGTGGAGATCATTCGTAGCAGGATAGTCGAAGAGCACAGGATTTGTTCTCGATAGAGTGCCGTAGCTGCAAAATATTGTCATTGCGTTCAAAGATATGTTTACAATTAGCGTAGGTTGTTTACATTCTTGAAATTTTTGCAGGATTCTGCAAAAGTCATAATACTGTTGGACTACAATGGATGGTATGTGGAAGGGTATTAAGCGAGAAAGCGCTGATGGATACTGTAGCCATTTTAATCTTCATATGCCAATCTGGCCAAAGTAAGATGACACACAATACAGGCTTATTTACTGATCTTGACAAGCAGCTATAGTGGGATCCCTATCATGTAGCAAAATGACTTTAAAAGAAATATGGGACAATTAAATACCCGAGGATGTCGAGTTTCTAAGAACAGATGCACGCAGTATACTAATTACCATCAGAGCGGCTACACGCACGAAGTGTAAATCTGCATCAGGAGATCTTTTACATTCTCGCCTTTTACTTTATTGTTTTAATAGAAATTCCTAAGAAGTCCTATATTTTTAAAGGATATTTTGTGCATTTCCGAAATCAATGATTTACCTCCAGGGATAAATCAGTAGTTCTTGAAAATGAACCCTTATAGATTAGATAAACATGGTGCGCGATTACCTATATGTAGATTTGAAATTGATAGTACTGGGAATAATTTTCTTGCATGTCCTCATGGAGTTTAAAATATCATCAATCATATGTGAAAGACTATACTTTCCTCGCGAGAATTTAAAATGTTTAGCACTTTTTGTGGTATAAAGTGGTGACGTCCCGGAAGATTTCGTTTTATCCGTTTTTCGAGAAGACTGTACCCATTCCTCTCATGTGCTTCAGTTATCATTCTTCTGTTACATCTAAAACATGTATATATGATGTATAGTATGATCGAGAGCCGATACGATGATGCTCATAAAAGTTTTAAAAGCTATCTTAATATAAACAGTTCCATATTGACTTTTAGAAGTAAAACGTGATCAGCAGCTATAAGGAGTGACAAAAATTCGAAACATTTCATTGTACAGGTAAAAGAAAATAGCAATGTAACTTAAAATGCAAATAACTGTATAATTGACACATATTTGAGCCTTCCTAGGGGTATGATGCTCTCGGTTGCCATTTTCAAAAACATGAAATGAGGAGTGCAAGAACAAAGGCAAAATGTTACTAGAGGTTTTAATTGTTAGATATAAAAAGGAAAGTGAAATTGGGGTACTAGAAAACACAGACAAATAAAAGAACTAACTTAATGATGCCAAATTGTATTAAAATTTAACACAATGTCTAGCTCACCAAACAAATTACAAACAATCGAAAACATTGGAAGGAAGAAAGCAATCATAGAAGGGAAAAGAGATTGCTAAAAAATTTTCGGCGCAAACTACTCTAGTCCAGAATCTCTCTAGAATCCCCCCCGCCGGTGGTTTCAAAGGGCCTAATCTATACTGTGAGAATTTTAACCTCTGCCCTTTCTACTTTTCTATTTATAATTCTAATTATAATGCCTGCCTCTTGCCCTGTGTGCCCCTTCTGAAAGAATGCCTAAAAAATTATGCCTTCGGAACACTATTGCCTTGTCTAAACGCGTAAGTGGCAGCTTTCTAATTTAATGTCATCGTTTGTTAGTGTCTGTCTGAGTGCTGTTATTTATATTATGAACAATTGATTTGTGTTACAACGGGAGTGGAAAAGATTATTTGGAGGAGGGGGTGAAAGTAGATTCTGACTTGTCAACAAGGGTGCGGCCAATGGTTTATGCATTTAAAACTGAATTTTGAAGTAGCGATGAATATGGAGTAAGCAATTAAATGTCCTTACGAACACCTGTCTTTACTCGCGACTTCTGGCAATTTTTATTAACTTAAGTTTGTTTTTTTTTTGATTTCAAACTTCCTTCTATTTTCAAATTTCCTATCTGCGGCTCTTCTCCCCATTGTTGGCCTCCGTCTTACAACTACGCATTTGTACACGACAGTGGTCACTGCAAAACATTGAAAGCATAGCCGGTAAATATGGGGACGATTTAAGACGTGATTAGAGTACGCTCTGATTGGCAGGAGGGGGCAATATTAGACGAAGCAACTCTGTTGATTTGATGCTGTTATTATTTTGTTTCAAAGTAAACAAGAGGGTGAGTGGGTGGAAGCTGCTAAATTGAGCGAACTACACAGTGGTCACGTTTTTTTTGCGATGAATTTGTGCAGTAGGGGAGGATTTGACCATAATAAGAATGTAAAAAAAAAGAATAGGGGCTTCTTTTATAGTTTTATGCTTCAGCAAGGATACGTAGGCTTACTGACTTTTGCAAAATGTTTGTCGGGCCCCAAGTCAGTAATTTTTGTTGCTGAAACCCCATGAGATCTTCAATTGTAAGGAAAGACAGACTGAATGCCGATCTGCTGATTTTCGTATTTGGAATTGCATATGATTTACTCGTTTTGTAGCAAGTATTAACTATATTTGACATGACAGTAAATAGAAACATACAGTAGTTAATTGAGATGCGCTACTCTGATAGAACTCACAGGAGTCAGTGATTCGAATGACTTCATTTTAACATAGTTGTGACATCGTGTTTACGTCATAATGACGACATTGCCTCGTTTCCTGAACAAGTGACCCCGTATTCCGCTTAACCGTGTTTTCTACTTTAGTGGTTAGACTGTTTATGAAGCCAGAAACCGAGCAAATAACCCCAAATACTTGACATTCCCTATGTCACTCTGGTTTTCTCTTTATGGCTTTCAAGGGCAAAAAGAGGGTGATAATGCTATAGGGTTGCCACAATATTTCATTACAGATTCTGTCATTTTTAGTGTAGTGACCGTAGTTACGGTTTGTTTGAGTGAACGTGACCACCATTGACACAGTTTATCCAGTGATATCTCCCTTTTCTTCCCTTGTTTACTCGCTGATAGAACTTTTCTTCGCAATTTTAAGAAACTGAATATTGTAAGTATCGCGTTACACGGAATCTTCGAATACTGCAATTTATAAGGCAGGAGAAATAGGGAGTTTTAGTTACTTAATCGGAAGGAGTAGAGGCAGGAAAAGAATGGAAACATTTTGAAGACGTTATAGAAGGGAGAAGTGGGGACAGTGGATGTCATAGACTTGCCCAAAATTTGAAGCACTTGGGTAATGTTCCGTGTTGTACTAAAAAGCCCTGGAAGATCCAATAAATTGCCGATCTAGTCAGATCGTTATAGTCGTTTGCAGACATTGTCATGCGAAAGGAGAATTTCTTGGCATCACACGGAGTACATCTCTTCAGAAAATAATGCAACCAGTCATCTCTTTCAATGATATGTTCCCTATTACCCTATTTCTAGCTTGATAAAAAGTATTATATATATGTATGTATGTATGTATGTATGTATGTATGTACGTACGTACGTATGTTTAAATGTATGTAGTATGTATGTTTATATGTATGTAGTATGTATGTTTATATGTATGTAGTATGTATGTTTAAATGTATGTAGAATGTGTAGTATGTATGTTTATATGTATGTAGTATGTATGTTTACATGTATGTAGTATGTATGTTTATTTGTATGTAGTATGTAGTATGTATGTATGAATGTATGTATGTATGTATGTACGTATGTTTATATGTATGTAGTATGTATGTATGTATGTATGTATATATGTATTTAATAATTTTCCATGAAAATAAAAAACGAAAAACAATTTAAAATCGCCCATTAAAATAACATTGAGTAAGTTAAAATAGTTACAATGAAAGATAAAACCTACTTCTAATTTTAAAAAAGCCACCTCCAATGTAAAATGGCAGGGATAACATTAAAAGGACTCATTAGCCTTATTTCCACAACGGTACCCTTAGAGATTTCTTAATTTATGAAAAGAGTATCAAAATGGAATTTTGAAACACAAAACACCCACCCTCTGCCACTCTTATATCGGCCCTTGACCACTAACAACCTAATAGAGCACATAAATGTTATATTATTCCTTCCAGATATTGTAAAAGAAACTTTTTTTAAGTTTATGTTTAAACGTTTTTGCGTTGTTCGTGGACTTTAGCTCCATTGGTAAACTGTTCCATATTTGTGGTCCAAGGTACGATAAACTTCTCCGTCCAATATTTTTCTTGGCAGAGGAAGGTGTAATTTATATCAAGACTTTCGGGTTATTCGGTTTTGAGGTGCTGGAATTAAAATTTCTTTGGTGTATTTTGGCGGGAAACCATTAAAAAAGTTGAAAACTTATACAGCCGGAATCTGATCGACTCTGTTTTATTTGCAGCCATTTTATGGATATCAGAAATTCTAAGAGGAATAAGTACATTTAATTTTCTGTGCTAGAAAATAAATGTGTAACCTAACACTGTGGCAACAGGTTAATGCAACTCAATTTCAGATAAAAGGGCAAGTTTCAAAGTTTTGCAGAGTATAGTAAGATTTTCACTGGCGCCAAAATGTTAGCCTAAGTAACTCTTCCAATTGTGTCAACATAGCAGCACTAGACCAGATGGGACTGAGGAAGGGTCAGCTAGGCCCATCATGGAACGAAGGGCCCAACATTTGTAGATATAGGAAATTTCTGAGCAAAGTCTTCCTGTTATTGATATGTGCAAGACAAAAAGAGCTCTCTCTCGCTTATGACGGGTTAATTTAATACTTACATGCAACTATTGCACTTCAGTTTATTTTATACACTTGATATCCTTGCAGTACTTTCGTCTAAGTTTTCTGTTACTTGCCTCTGTTAACAATTGTAATGATGATTATCTATAACATCACAATCTATCCTAGGTTACGAAGCGAATTTGGTAATCAACGAGGACGAGAAAGACTCATACTGGTTAGATGAGTTGGTATCTTCACTCAAGATGGTGACTCCGCCCGTAGGGAACTGTAGGCTAATACGTTCCGATTAATAACATGAACCTTATTCGAAAGAGAAATGTGGTTTTTATATGCAGCTGAAGAACAGCAAATAAAAAGGGAAGAAGCTCGCATAATGCTCTAGGCGAATTATCTTGATAGCGGGTCTGTGGCTACGGAGACTATCAAGGACTTACTCCCCAGATTAACGATTGCCCTCCACCCCCCAAGCCCTCGTGAAAAGGTTCAGACATGGGCCTTACTTCGGACAATCCGGATAATCCAGACAATCCAATACAATTATAGTCAGCAATGGCCAACTGCTTCTTACGATATGAGCCACCATACATAAGGAAGGAGAAAGTGTGGTTTGGTTTTACTAGCCTGCTAGAAGTAGGATATAGTTTATCCTGTCATAAAGAAGTGCACAACTAAATTAACACAGATCTCCCGACGTCTTATAGCATCAGCATAGGGGTACGAAGCAGAGAGGTCGACAGTAAATGATCCTTGACAAACTGCTCTTTGGTTTTTCGCTTTTGTCGTTTTCTTCTAGGAAGAAAAACGCACCCTTCCATTTGCTGAAGTTTTTTATTATTTATATAAATGAGATTCTGCTGGGGTGTAAATGTGGTAATCATTCTTAGCCATTGTTTCCTTTCACTGACGTCGTTAAATATAGGTGTTAAGCAATGCATTACTGTGTTGACTACCTTGTGGTTTCCTGGCTCCAATAACATGATTTCAACCGCAACTTGGCATCAGTGTCATAACCTGTTTTTATGTAGTTTCAAACCCTTTTGCCAAGAGCTAACCCCTTAAAGTGACTTTATGTTTCTAGGCTAAGAAAAAAAAGCCCATATGCTGTTGTGCCTACAGTGCAAAATCGACCCCAGGGGAAAGGGAGAAGCAAAAGTAACTGGATTAGATGGGTTAAATACGATGGAGATGTAAATAGCCCAATACGTTTGCCACTATTAGATCGTAATGACGTGGCCCGTTACAACCTACAAACAAGAAGGAAAGCATCGAGGTAAAGAAACATTACATAGTAAAAAAATTAAGGACCTTCAAAATCATAATTGTGATTCAGAATACGTCTTAAGCGCACTGGACAGTTGATATGCAGAATAAGAATAAGACATTTTACATCAGAGACAATGCCACCAGTGACTTAGCACTGTTAATGATTCCAGGGGTGGCTTTAGGGTATGGCGGACGGGGCGGTAGCCCAGGGCCCCGCGCTTTTATCGCAACTAACCACACAAATAAAACCAGAACCCAATTTATCAAAAAGCACTGTGAAAGCCCTATATTGTGTGAGCTATATGGGGTGAGGAGATATTGACAATGATACTTTTCTTTAATACGGCGCGCGTTGGCAAAAAGTGCTCGGGGCTCCACACGTCGAAAAACAGTCCCTGAGTGATTCATTGCAGATTTTATGCATTCATGCCTTGTGTAAGAGACGAAAACATACTGTGCAAACAGCACATAGCATGCTAAACAAAGTCATGACGGACTAACACTATCATTTTAGATTCATTTTCAAATTGTTCTTGCCACGTCATATTTGAATCGATAAAAATATCTTATTTATTTTAATACTATTCAAAAACCAAGTTCGCATAGGACATGAAATATTTTTAGGAATGCAATGGGGAGAGAGCAGGGGGATATCCAATTCCTGCGAGAAAGTTTGAAGGTAAGAAAGCAAAATCAAAGCAAAAAAAGATGATCTTAAACATTTGAAAGAAATGGCTGAATGTTACTACAACATAGGAAGCGGATGAATGATAGGAAGCGTTGTGAGACATGTTGGTCAACCATATACAGCCAGACACCAGGAAGAAAGAAAGATATGCAGCTAGACACCAGCAAGAAAGAAAGATATATAGTGCCCCGCCAGCACCCATGATTTTGTTGAATTTTGGCCCGTATGATCATAGTTACATTTTATTGCATGGGGATTTAGCATGAGCAAATGATATGGAAGATCTTGTACCACACTTTCTACTCCCTCAAAACCCCCTTCACCCCCCACCCCCACCACACTAATAGTCAGACATCTGCACCAACTTTTGCTTTCATGAGAATTGTTTTCGCAAGCATGGATTTCATGAAAGGAGAAATTTACCGTAAGGGGATGATGGGCAGACATCACGTGCTTTTCTTGTGTTGTTAAAAACATTTTTTTTATTGAATTTTTCGTTGCACTATGGAATAAAAACCTGGCACTCAATTTTGCACATTTTCATGTGTTTAAATTACACATTGAAAGGATAGTGGGATAAACTCAAATAGATTTCTCGACCAATATCCAACGTAGAGTTTCAATATGGTCACAGGTACTACAGGTATCGCAGTTCTTTTAGAAAATGCATTATCTCCATGTAAGAAGAGGAAGTGGGAAGGTTCCTACACTAGAGTCATAGTATCGGGGTACCCTTAAGCGGTTGAACCTAGACTGCGCTGCAAGCCACAGCAGTTACAGTGTGTCTGCGAACTTTTCTGTATAAATTCCAAACGATTCTTAATCTCTTGTGTCAGCTTACACCAATGAGGATACCCTTCAAATATCAAACCCCGTAAGACTTAAAGCAGCCTTCCAAGATATCCAAATCTGTTACTCTAAAAGTATTGTGCTAAGAGAATTCTGCATCGAGGCTATCGGAAGTTACGGTCAAGGTCCCTATTACGGTATCTTCTGGACCTATTTTTGTCATCTATGTAGAACATACACACTCGTGATCATACCAGTGAGATAGTATCTATGGTATACGTATAACTGATTTATATTTTGCACAACTAGTCATATTTTTGGCCTCATTTCAATTACTCGCATTTGAAGTGTTCGTAGGAGTTATTTAATCCGTGCAAGGTCATAGTTGTTAAACTTCTTGGTGAAGTTATCTTGATGAACAACGATCATGCTGACGCATTACGATAGTTAATATCACGATCTTGCTGTAATTTCATACTGACAACTCAAATACTTGAATCGAGGCATTTTTCAAATTGTCTATCCTGAAAACCCTTCATAAAATTTACCAGATCATAGTCTGGTTTCTCACCTGACACTTCTAAAATTAAAAATCATGCCAACATTAATTTTCACCTCAAATGGTACCAAATATTCTAATGACTGCATGTGGAAAAAGGGAGTTTGCTGCTTCTGAAAGATGGAATGACGGAAATAAAGTAACCAAAACCAATGTCAGGCGCGGATCCGGGGGGGGGGTCATGGGCCCCCCAAACATTAAAATTTCAAAGTGTCAAATTTTGAGTAAAAATCTTTCAACACATCATATAAAATAAGTAGATGAATAAGATAAGAAAAGTAAACACATAAACAGATAAATATAATAAAGAACTCTTATATGTACGTACTTAACAAATTAGGTTACATTACATTTGATTGTGAACCTACTTGCAAATCAAATGATCTATGAGTGTAAATGAAATTAGAAAAAATTTCCAAATAGCCACCCCCCCCAACCTCAAACGCTGGATCCGCCCCTGACCAATGTTCATAAGATAAGTCTAGTTTATGTTGGTTGGAATCTCCCGTACCTAGATGCTATTGAAGGACGATATAACCTGTTTTATCGCCCTTCATACTTAAGAAACCTGTTTAGGAAGCAGATGATCGTCCTTATCAGGGGAACATGGGAACGCTATAAGTTCATTTGACAACGTTATTGATATTGTTAGCAACTAATTTTGATTTCCTTATTAAGAAATCTGTAGACTTAAGTATTTAACAAAATAAAACGTTTCCGTTAGTGAGTGTCAGTAAAGTGAAACTTGACGTGCGGCGCAAAAAAAGGCGGTGAACTCTGCCAATTGTTCAAAATCACGATTTAAAACGTGACTACCTGAAATTCATAACCGCACGAAAGCTCTAGACCCATGTTAGCAGTGCGAACTGTTTGTGTTAAGCGTAAAGCAGCATCTTGTACTCAGCGAACTAACAAAAGAAAACTTGTTCCTTTTGTCTGCTTCCTTCTTGATATGTACAAACTCAGAACTTTCGATGGTTGTCTGGACGATAGAAAAGCTTTTGAAAACCGGGAGAGATTGGTGAGCTTTTGTTTCTTGCATTATGCTATCGACTTGCTATCTCTCTAAGGAGCTTGTTAAAACAGCTGTTTAGTCTATATTAACTCAAATGGCTGCAGGCGTTGGTCTAACAAGCACGGGAGTAGAGCACGTTTTGCTCTTGTAAAAACGGTGACCCAATTTCTTGGGTTCATGCGAAACATGATGTAAACCATCGGTAATGAAAATGAGCAACTTGGACTTGGTTATCAGGCGCAAATTTGGTAAAGAAACAACTTGGATAAGAGAAGTAAAAACTTCAGATTTGGTTTCCAATGCCCTGTCGAAGGCTTTGCTTAGTCTCTATCCACCAATTTTGTTCTCTGGAACCCGAATCACTCTCGACAGGTGTGGTCGGTACAACCAGTGTGTCTTTGCTTCGTTTAAGATAATGTTTGTTCTCTATAACATTTCCTGTTTGCTTTAGTTCTACTTCATGTCTGTTAGTTGTTATTGTTGCAAGACAGGATCTGTGGACAAAACATAATAATAAGAGAATGCGACGTCTTCTGTAGAACGCAAGTCTGCTAACATCTCTTTCTCTTTCAGAGTTCCTTGCTGTTGCATGGATGCATACACTAAAGTTACCACATAATAAGTGCAATTTAACTCTAGATGTGAAAACATAACTAGATTGCATTAGAATTCTACTTACTTTTCAGCGACCGTGGAATGAAAGCGTGAGAAACGTGAAGAAGACGAAGTAGAAGAAGAGAAAAGTGATGAAGTGATACAGTGTTGCGGCTGTCATAGAAACTATTTCCATGCGGCTCATTTCATAGAAACGTTTTATATCATTAGTACTATTGTTATTTATGTAGAAGTGCCCAGCATAGGAATGCGAATGGAGGAAATAAAGGAGCGGTTGCATTCACTTACTTTTGTATTAGTTTATAAATTTTTATTCTATAACTTGAATCCAACTGTGCATCAAGGATTCGATAAAGCAGCCAAGTTTCTTTGAGATTACCAATCGTCCGGCGCAGATAAACAGTTTCAGAACAACAGACAGAAATTCCTTATTGTTACAATCTGTAAGTTCGTTTGCACTTTTTGTAAACTGATTATGAATTTGAACTCAGATTCAATACAATATTTTGGGTAAGGTTCGTGGTCGCGGATGATAAACTAAAACAAATAAATATAAAGTAAACATAAATATGTGTGTACAATGGGAAACCGTCACTTCATCCCCGGATGAAACGATAACTTATCATCAGATGGAGGCAACATCCAGCAAAGCCGGAGCCCCCCACTGAAGCGAGTAATGTCACCGCCCCGACGAGTACGAAGTATAGTAAAGGAGGATTGAACTAGGAGTGGAACAGAGTTAAACCAAGATCCAACTTAATTAAACTGCGGGCTGAAGTATATTAATACAATCTGTATTTTTTAGTTTTATAAACCAATTCTCGTTTTTGGATAGTTGGCATTTTTATTCACTAGTAGTACTCCAAACCACATTAACAAAACAATCTTTCATCGGCACTTGGTTACTAAGGCGATCAGCATCAATAGTGCAGATTGAGTCACAAACACCAATTTAGAGTCGGTCCGACTCCCATATACAAATGGTTTGTGAAACTGATTTGATTAAAAGTGGGCCATCAGTACAAAATGCTGCGAAAATCTTCAATAGGGTTTGTTATTTTGGAATGTTATCATAAATATTACTTAACATAAACAATCAGCAGGTTTCTCAATGGCTTTTTATAGACTTCAGTGCGACATTCGATGAAGTTGACAACGAAATCTTGCTCAACAGGCTGGGGACTAGATTTAGAGTAAATGGTACGGCTTTAGTTGGGTTCAGGACCTTTCTCCCTGAAATATATCAAAACGTGGTGGAAACTATTCAGGATAGTTCAGCGCTGACAGTGGAATTCCACAAGGATCGTACCTCGGTCTACCTCTATACCTGCTTTAAGCGAGCCTTCTATTTGACATAATTAACCGACACCTACCATCCATACCACCTACCAGACTTTACTCAAACATGCCTTGGCATAACAGTGTACTCTTTTCCTAGAAAATAATTTCTTCTTTCATAAAATGTAATTTTGTTTCAGTCATCAATATAAGAGCAATTGTTAATACACTCGTTTAGTATAATTCCTACCAAAACAACATCGTATGAACCTTGTAGCATTGCACGCATCAGACGAAGAGCTTAGAAGAGAACCTTGAAGTTAGGATACTGCTGTCAGGCATATTTAAATTATTCGAGAATCATCTGCTTTTATGTGCTGTCCTGTCAAAGAAAATGTCTCAAGGAACTTGCCAAAATTTGACTATGGTTAAAATGGAATACCCAAGGTGCTATTACAGCACTTCCTGCGATAAAGAAGTTTGGGAGTAGACAACGGCCATATTGACGCCAGGCAATGATTAAGTGCAGCCTTCATGTACGTATTTATGGGCTTCTTAAAGGACGTTTCTATTTATCATCAGTTGTGATGCAATGACCTCTGCGCACATTGTAACACATACTTTTGTTATCAGTTTACCGATAAACACTGACTTGAACCGAGTTTAATCCACTCATAGTCACAGTATTTCTAGACGTGCTCTGTGTCGCAACACCTTTCCGCCCCTACTGACTTTTTTAACGTTTCTTGTCGTGAGTCCATCCATAAATATGTCAGCTATTTATCGACTTGAGCCTTAATCTATAACTTGGAAAGGGACTTGAAAACAATAAACAATAATTCTATTCATGGCGAATAAATGGGCAACATTATAGAGCTTTCATTAAATAGGTAAATCATCATGGGCGGCCCTGCCTTCGCAAGGCGTCAATGACTATGGCCCTCCACAATATCCTATCGTTCATCAATCTAAATGGATCAATAGTATTCAAAACACTCCATCACTTTGTCCATTAACGTATATCGTTGTCAGCAAACAGATTTACCACCGAGTACTTGACCAGTCAGGACGGGGTGTTCTAGCCTACTTCTATAAATACGGCCGAGAAATATTCTACTCTTCTACTTCTATAAATATGGCCGAGAAATATTCTACTCTTCCATTTCTATAAATATGGCCGAGAAATGTTCTACTCTTCCATTTCTATAAATATGGCCGAGAAATATTCTACTCTTCT
>JAAAKL020003045.1:0-24152 GCA_010016065.2 Carybdea cf. marsupialis auct. non (Linnaeus, 1758)
TCAAACGAGGCTTATTCCTCTCTGCTAATCAGGAGGTACAATGAGAGATCGCTACAAAATTATTTCAACCGGTCATAAAAAATGCATTATTTAGTCCCAAACTGCAAACTCGTGTGTCAGAAATCTGACAGGTTTTTTTCCGCTTGTTTGGGAGACTTTTTGCTGGAAGCAAATAAGGTGAGCTTGGCATGCATTTGTTTCCTTCTAAGAGAGTTAAAAGCTGATTAGTAAGTATATACATTAAGATGTTCAGGCTTGGGCTTGGGCGAGGGCCGCAAAGGGTTACAGAGGGGGATCGCGAATTTAATTTTTTTTAAAGTAATAACCTTGCTTTAGGTACAATGGTCAGAGGGGCATAATTCGACAATTTTTCGGAAGTGAAACCAAATATCTCAAAGATTGGACTTCTACCAAGTCTACAGGACTCTGCATAGCTAGGACCCCCTTGCTTTTATGTGCTGTAAACTCCAGTGTTTGGGGGAGGTTTGTGCCACTTCTTTGCCATATCAGTGGGAGTGAAAATGATGAAAGACGCTTATCTACTAATATCCACATTCTGAATCCACATGGTGGCTCGTAACGTTTACGTCAAGGATCTAAAAAAAGACCGATAAGGATTTGGCCATTTAGGTATCTGCATCCGGCTATGAATTGTTGATTTGAAAAGATACTGGAGAAGTAGAACGGGATTCCTTCGGTGACATACTTTCAATTGCCCTTGTACTTTTTCAAACCGTTTCAATCCTCGCTTCTGAAAAACGAATTGTTGATTGTACTTTCTAGGCTTTGCAAGATGTCTGCTATGCCTAGACCATTGCAAACACCTACCTTGAACCTACTGACATACGTCATTCGTAGTAAGTGGCAGTGTTCTTACAAGCATGTCTCCACAGGAAATGGAAACGCATCTCCTTACCCTATCCTTATTTGGGTTTCTGAGAGCCCTACCGACGTGTCCTCGTAACATGTGGTGAACAGTGAAGGCTTATGCACTCCAACATTTTTATTTTTCAAACTTATCCTATTTTATTGTTGGCAACGGCCATTTCTTAACCCAAAACAACACAATGTTACACAAAATTTTTGAAAATTCTTTTCAAATATTTGTATAAAACAGCGTCAGTAACTAAGGCGAGATAAATAGTTGAGATATCATGGTAACGATTATATGTTGATCGTGAAGCTGCCATGGCAACTACTGAATTCCTGGTTTCGCAGTAGCATCATTTTGTGCCATATGGTTGGCTTGTTTCATGTTTGTATGTTTCGTGGCCGTCACAAAATTTTTAATGCTTAAACGTAGAAATGATATAGTTTTCTCATTGTTTTTGAAAATAAGCCGGAGATGGTTTATTCAGATGAGAAGAAAAAAGTTAATATATTCATTCAAGAGTAGCTATTATTAATATTTCTAAAAGTGTACGTTAAAATGATAAAACGTTTATGGCAAAAAGTATAAAAATAGAATGTATCGTAAGATATGATTCAATGATCCTTGACGCAACGAAAGAACTGAATCTTCACATATTTTCTTTGAATTGATGACGTCATTCAGGAACTGTTGATGTAAGCATCAATGTAACAACTCTTTCCTTGCCGTTGCATTAGTACTACAGGAATAAATAATTTAATCATTTCACTCTCAGAGTTCACCCCCGCGCCCCTAAGTGATAACAGAGTTCTTTCAAAACTCAGTAGTTATAGGTATAAGTCATAATGATTTTAATAAAACTCGCATTCATCGAAAGAAGATACGTAATATGTCGTAACGATCGAATAATCAACCGCTTGACGGGAAAATATGCAAGGCGCAACACTGGTATCTATTTTTCGTCCACGTTTTCTTTGAAATAGGTAAGAAATGTGTGGACTGTTTATTGTCAATACCAGTTTTGCTTAAAATAGTTGAGCATTTTTCACTTTTCTGGAATCAAAGGGAATTAATTTATGGCATAGTAGTGAACAGTGTCGTATTAAGAGTCGGCCATTTTAGTCATATCCCTTTCACGGAATCAAATTTAAACAACGTTGCCCCATTTAGGAACCAAAGTGCAAAATAGTCTGAAACAGACACTCGAAGCAAAGATAAAATTGTTACTGTTTCACTTCCGGTATGCAACCGAACTTGAACGGCAGGGTAGACCGCGCCCTTTCTTCCCAAACGAAACTTCTTCCAATTCTGTTGTCGCTAATGTTCGCCTCGATTGCAGCTCTAATTTTTGTCGTCGGCATTTGGTACTTCGAGACAGATCTGTTGAGGCTATTGCGTCTCTCTCCTTCTCTCATCGCTATTCGAATGGCAATGCAAATGGTATGATATGTTTTATGTCTTCATCTGCCTCAGTTATACGGAATACGTTTGGCTCGCGTTGGCTCGCGTTCTTTTAGGTCCACTACATGTACGATCTCATATGTGATTGTTTTGTTTTTAAAATGGAAGAGGAATTACCGGAATATATTTAGTTAATGGCAAAGAGAAATGAAAGGTGTTTTTTGTTCTTTAGCTTGTTTTGTACGTTTGTATTGAT
Source organism: Carybdea cf. marsupialis auct. non (Linnaeus, 1758) (assembly GCA_010016065.2). Taxonomy (NCBI): domain Eukaryota; kingdom Metazoa; phylum Cnidaria; class Cubozoa; order Carybdeida; family Carybdeidae; genus Carybdea; species Carybdea cf. marsupialis auct. non (Linnaeus, 1758). The sequence goes on from JAAAKL020003045.1 coordinate 2,529, forward strand.
ACACGCAGCAATTACTAAAAGTGAAAGGCACGCCAACAGTAAAGGCCAGAGGCATCACTTTTAAAAATGTGCGGGAGTTCTACCCAAAGAAACTTTTAAAAAGATCTTACAAGTAATACGCCGGCAGATTTTGATAGTTTGACGTACGTTTGATATCTGAATTACACGTTTAAACGGTTAAAATTCCCTTTACCTACCTTATCCAGGTCGGTTTTAAGTTGTATTAGGTTATTAAACCGAGATCGCTCAAGGGAACTTTGCACTAGAATGACCAAAATGTTTGGAAAATCGAACGTACAATCAACATAGTCAGCACAGCACTCAACAATCATACGAATATCGAGTTTAAGTAAACGCATCAAACCTAGGAAAGTTTAGAACGAGGCAGCCTAGCTCGTTCAAAACTGATTAGAGCGAGGCTAAGACGCAGGATTGTCTGTAACAGGGATAGTTGAATATCAGATTGCAGAACTCTCGGCTGTTCTGGAACCTAAGGTAGATGCTGATGTATGAACCATCATTCCAACAGTGTTGAGGGCACAATATCAACGAACGAGAACTGCGCTTTTCGCGCAATTGAAGAGTGGATTATTAAGGTATAACTGAGGAGCAACCATCCTTCTCTTCACGATTATCACCATCGTCTTTCGTCGTCATCATCATCATCGTTTCATTAACATCATCATCATTTTCATCATCATTATCATCATCATCATCATCATCATTGTCATCATCATCATTGTCATCATCATTATTGTCATCATCTTTGTCATTTTAATGATCAGGAGGTGCATCAGCTGCAATAGTATCTTGGTCGTGGTTACCATCATTATCATCATCTGCAACGAAGCTGTCCTCAATATCAATAGTCGAATCCACGTCGGGTTCCGTCACTTGTAATAATGGCCTACTATCTAGAAACCGTAAGGGAAGAGAACAACTTACTACAAACATGTCATAACAAAGCAATTTCAGGAATCTGTGACACCTTTATACTCAGATTGTGATTTTCAACATATTCAAGTGGCTAATTAAGAGGGAGCAGTGTTAAGAGCGGCATCTGGAGGCCTGATAGATAAGAAATACGTGTAAACTAGCGTTTAAGTTAAGGATAAAATTGAACCCTGAAAAGAGAAACCGCTACTCTAATGTTGTCCAGAAAAGTATGTAAGGTAGAATATTGCAAAAAGGCAGCTACAGGCAGATTAAATTGCTATAGCTTGCACTTTTGGATTCATCGTAATTGTTACGCACATATGCCAGTAGCCAGAAAATCAGAGTGAACTTGGCCAAAAGAAGTGGTCAAACCCTAATAGCACGCCATTGAGATTTGGGGAAAGCACCAATTCATCGACAGGGACCTTCTCGTGTTAGATTCGTTTAACTAGTAAATACTGAAAGTAGTGGAAGTGTCAACCCAACCTATATATATTTTTGAAAGCCCAAACCAGTAGAAAATGATCTACATTTAGTGTCTTTAGTCTGGAAAAACTAGCTCTTTATAACGTCATAAAACTCTTTTTCGAGGAAAGCGGTTTTTTTAAGTGGGAAAGGTAAGACAACCATATAAGACCCTTGCTCAAAATATCGCGTTCTAGCTACAAGCAGTGACCGTTAAATTCTGTAATAGGTGTTAATGAGACACTAGCATTATGCGCAGCCCATAAAATTTGGAACTTGGTTGTAATAATAAGGAATGCCACACATGTTATAAACGTCTATTCAAGATGCCGTTTTCAGATTTTGACTACCTTTATCAACAACCAGAATGCAATTGTTTCATAAAATTTTGACGTCACAGTGAAGTACTATATCAGTTCACCCAAATGAACAGATAACCATGATCATGAAGCTAATGGGCCATTGAGACTCATGGAAATACTTCATTAAACAAAATAAGACGCCGTAGCACTAAGTCAGGAAAAGCCACCAATGTGCTAAACTCCACGTAATCAGTGGTATAAAGTCGTGGGTACTCTGTATTGAAGGTTGTTTCAATATCCGTCTAACGGTTAGTTCAGGGTCCCCAGGTTGAGAGAGACTGCCAGGTCAAATATAGACCGAACAATTCATGCATACAAATGAAGCACATCCGCGTATTTACAGAAAAACAGTGACTAAGGGGAAAGAGTTGATAGATAATGGGAATCAAACAGCATAACACAATCTCGTCATTTAGAATAAGCAATCAAAACATCACTAGATCAGTCAGAGTGATACACAAGGGCGCGCCCTTATCCAAAGCTGTTAATTAGTTGCGATTAGTTAGTGATCAGCAATCAATGAATTGTATATGGATTTTTCACAATAGATGGTTACAATTAATTGAGTCGAGATGGACAGCTTTGGCTGAGGGATGTGATAAAGCAAACGTAGCTGGATTCAACCTCAAAGTGGCGACTTTTACACCTAGACTTTGGGGTCATTTATAGTATACCTATATGTGTGGTGCACGGAGGGGTTAACGTAAAGTGCGAAGGCAAAAATATCACAGAATAGATACGATTTGGGAAGTTCATGTTCTGTTCTTCAGATGTTCAGGAGTGCGCTTGTAGGGGTTAGATGATCGATTTATCGATTTCTCAAAATAAGATGATATTTATGGAACTCTATGATTACTCAATAAAAGATGGATTATTGCCATTCGTGGTTTCTGCCAATCAGCTACTTTATTAATTGTGGGATACCAATTAACTGATTGCTACCAATCGATTGCAATTAATTGTTGACCAATTAAATTTTTAAATACCTTGATGAACATAAATAAGATAGGAGATAAACATTTTATTAGCAGAAACGAAATACGCTACTTCATCAGTAAGAATACTTAATGAGGGATTGATCTACAAAACAGGGAGAAGTCGATTCATCATTCAATAGCGATTCTGTCTTTTGAAAGCGATCAAGTGGAGCATCGGTTCTTATCAGGTTTTTGACCCGGATTATGCGCAAAATTACCTCTTAAAGACTGGTTGTCGAGAAAATTGGGCTTAAAAAGCATACTTGTGAGTTATCTATGATATAGGGTTGCCTACAGTTAACGCTACATAGTAGAACATTGAGTGAACCCGTCATATATATGTTAATGGAAAAGTACTACGAATATTTGGCTAGATAGCTGTAACAGGTTTGTTTTGGTTTGTGATTAAGCTAGTTGTTTTGATGTGGTGGAATGTTGGAATTATGTCTTAACAGGGCGTTTTAAGGCATTTCTCAGGGTGTAAGCAGAGTGCTGGATCAAAATTCGCGTCTGTCGGGTGTAAGGGATAGTCGGATTTAATTGGATTATTGATCTGATTCCAAGCAGTCGGTTATATTGGTACCCACGCTACGAATTTTTTAGTGGCGAGGCCCACATTTAACATAACAAAAGAGCACCGTAAGCGACATTACTGATAGTTATATACGTCGAAGACCGATGGTCTTCACTTCCCCCGCCCCTGATGCATTAGCTGTGCATATCCGAAGTTAACTGTGTTATGGAATGTATTCTGATGTTCCTTTTAAAGCCAATAACGTCAGAGTCAGCTACCAGACATATGAAAACAATAAAATGTCCTGGTAAGATTGTTACCAAGATTGTTCATTTGCTTAATATCTGACTGCTGCCTGTTGACCACTATGCTGTGAATGTGTACAAAGAGACACTCCAAAGACAGATAAAACAAAAAGAACTCACTTCGAAGTTAATGTTTAAAATACGTTTAATTTTGAATAGCTTATAATTACAGTACCTTCCAACTTTCAACTACTTTTCTTGAATGTAAATTCTTTAATTTTAACGTAATTTGAACCCAGCAAACTGCGTACAGTAAGCTATCTTACACAGAGAGGAATATAGACCCATTGTTTGTCGTGGGAATTTTAAAATGTTACTAAGGTTAGAAAATGAACCAATTAACAAGTGCTAAGTATAGGCTCATTTTCAAAGTTCAGGAAAACAGGAAAAAACTCGAATTAAGGTAAATGATTTATCCTTATCAAGGTTTGAAGCAAAGTGTAACGAAAGGCCTCTTCCTGAGATTTGAGCTGCGTTCCTCCCCTCTCGCTTGTAGAACCACCCCACTGTACTTCTTCGGTGCCGAAAAGCAAAGTGTTTCCATCGCCAGTTACAAAAATTTGTCCTGGCAGTATTTAATAGCGTGCGAAGTTAAAAATCTTTATTACTTTGTCAGTGTCTTGTTTGCACTTACATCCATACAAAAATGTTCTGAAGCGGTGTAATAAATACTTGCTCTGAGCCAAAAATATACAGATCAACCATATAAATTTCTTTCGTGATTCCTCTTAGATCCGTTGAAATTTAAAAATGCCACGATGATGACAATACATAACACCAATTCCTTTGATTTACCCAATACCCCGGTTTAGAGGCGCATGCCATTTAAAGTTCCATGCTCCTTCATCCCAGACAAAGTTCACAGATGGGGAATTCTTAAGAACAAGGTAAAAATTTACCAAACGAAATATAATGAAAATTAGCGGCCCTTAAGTTCTACACATAGACAAAAATTTTGCGACATCCACTTACTGCCAGTTTAATTTCGTTTTCTGTCCGTAAAAGGATTTTCCAAAATCTTCTCGGCATGTATTGTAGCCCTACTTGTAAGTTTATAATCAATGGAGCAGTGCTATCAAATACGTTTTACTGAAGTAGCGCAAAATCTAGATGAACTACGCAAATGTGAGATTACGGAGACCGTGATTAATAGTTATTTCGTCAACATTGGTTTAGAGTATCAGATATCGGTATCAACCCTGAAGAGGAACCGAAGAATTCGTTGTAGGAGTGACGAAGCCCTCTATGTACCCTTTGTAGTCGAGATGTCAAAAAACAGTAGTTTGGTTGGGAAACCAAGAATGAAAGGAAAGCCCAAACCTTTGGGAGTTGGGGGGGGGGGGGGGCAGCGAGTCTCTTGCTGTTCAAAAATTGAAGGAATACGACAGTAGAGGCTCGTCTTTATATTTACTATTCGAGCACAAAGCTGATATTCACCGATAAGAAAACACACGTGGCAAAGCCTCGCCCAATACGGAAATCAAAGACCTAACACTTTCCGTATTCTACCCCTTAAGGCCTATGTAACTAATAGTATTTGATAGAAGCTGCTCTCAAGACGGTGCTAGTAGACACGTAAGATGCCAGTTTGGACATAATTTGTCTTAATTCTACAATAGTTAGGACTTTTATATATACCTGTAGTTGAAGGCTAGCAGGCCCTCGCATGATTATTGCTCACTAGGTTGCCCTAAAGTAACAAGTCTCGCACGGTTATATATTAAGACATTGCAAATATTTTGATAGCTACAAAGTTTCTGATGAGGTCTTCAAAGGTTTACGAGTTTCAAATATGCACTTCAAATATGCTCTAATTGAAAGTGACATTATATATTATTTGTTGATAGGTAGATTGTACGTTAATTTTCGTAAACATATTGATTTCCCCAATTATTTCTATGAGATTCTTCGATATTTTCCTGCTACGATGTCGTCGAAGGCCTGTCATAGACAACAAGAGCGAAGCAACAAGATTTTGAGTATAATATATTTCATCACATTCATTCTTCGATAATCAAAATAATACATCAGCAACCACAATAATCCAACTCATATACATAAACCCGTAATGCACCATGTTGTTGGCCGGATATGATTCAAAACTCATGGTTCTTTTTGTCTTTATTTCTGATCACTTATTGCGATGTTAGCAGCAACTCTCGAACCGGAAATCGCGATTATTTAAGTGATCCTTTTTATATTTTTAAGATGCCCCTGTGATGGCAACAGAGAAGTATCTCTCTCTAGATCCTATCTGGATCATCTTTTTCCATCTCCTTTATATAGTTACGACATTCTCTTTTATAGTCACCGATCATTCGATTTTTTGGTTTGTTCTGTTTGTTTGTATGGGAGTGGAACCCACTTCTGTTTCGGTCATAGCCTTATGTGCCCTCATACACCCCCTCCCACAATCTAATGTGTAATCTCTGAATTTCTGCTTTCCTGCCCTTCAGGATGATGACGTCACCTGACATACAAAAAACTAACCATTTTTTTTTATTGTGAAGGCACGTAAAATTTTCTGAGATTGTGATTCGATGCACATTTGACTAGCGCTAGTAAAATATGATAACATGCTAGTCAGGGTTCATTTAACTTATACGCGAATTTTTACAAAGTTTACTCTTAGTATCTGGTCAATAACAGTCTCAAGCTAGATTATGATCCTCTTTCGCAGTGCTGAATACTCCTGTAAGGTAGCGTATCATTATCGTTTAAAGCACAGGGAGCCAGCGCCAACACCTCGGTAACCTTTGTATTCTTCTGTTCCTCTTTTAACCATATTCTGCTCGGGCTTTTTCAACCACTGATTTGGCTGGGACGGAGCGGGTCGTTTGGAGCTCCTCTATGTCACATTGCAACGCTGCCCTATTTTGGCTTACAATTCCTGCAATTCTTTGCTTGTAAAATGGTGAAAAGGTTTTGATATCGTTGTCATAATTCTGAGATATGGACCTTTTTTCTGCCAAGCTCATCAACCAAAGCTGGTTAACATGACTTTTGGGAATTTTCTGTCACATTCAAGTTTTCCTTTCCGCTATACCGTTTTTGTACTGTAGACTTTTAAAATTTACTTCCCTGTATAAAATACATGGTAAATAAAGGTATTAGTGCATTATTTGGTTCTGAATTTAAGAAGTGTGTCTCAGATTGGCTGTTTGACGGTTTTGTCAATTTTCGTCCACACTACGACTTTTCAGTAGATCTCCCTGAAATATGAAGATAGAAATACCACTGTGTAGTGTAAAATGTCGAAGTCAGAAAGTTTAAAGCCTTTATAATGTACCGGCGGGAAATTTCAGGTTTGATTTTGCCACAAAAAGAGGGTCAAAGAATTCATGCCGTACATGTTTTGGACAAGGGAAGGAACCAGCTGCTTGTGTGTCTAGTCGTCTAAATCATGCAAGTAGTCGCTCAATTTTTTGCTTTTTGAATCAATCAGAAGACTTTAAGTGTCTGCCATGTCTCTCATACATCGAACAAAAGGTCGTAAATAATTGATTTGAGACATCACTTCAACTAAAAATCGCCTAATTAGCGATCCTCTTTTTCAACAATATAGTTTCTAAGACGGCAGACTAATTTCAGATACTTTCCCTAGAAAAGATTTAAATGATTGAGTTTCGTAAGCACGTGTACTTCTGGCTTGGATGCATATTATTCACTTAAATGCTTTTCACCGACGTCATCGGCGTGAAATTTCGTCGCGCAGCCATGTTGAAGGTACTTGATGTAAACGAGAATAAGTGTGTCACTGAGTCACTACGTTTCCGCTTATAAATCTGTAGATCTCATGACGTTTAAAATAAGCAAAGAAAGTTGCTTCACACTGTTGTTACAAATTATGGAGATGATATGAAGCTAAAGTAGAATCAATAGAGTCATGTTAAAATGGAGTTATGGAGAATGAAGTCTCTACAGAAGGAAACATTATTTCTTTTAATAGAGAGCACGGATAATTCCTACCTCGATTTCTTTAAATGGATAACATCATAATAGCGATCTCGCAAAATCATCATTGTTACTATGGGAGCATCTTAGATCCCTTTTTATAAATTCTGCGATCCCTTTTCATTAGTAATTGCATTCCTGCACCATCTAGGTACATTTAAGTTGATACGGTTTGTTTGATATGAAGATATTTTGTTGAAGAAAACGATTTAGAAACTCAGTAACCTCAGTAGGCCTATGTTTTTATTAACTGAAATCCCATTTACTAAAAATGGTTAAGGTAGTATCCGTACAAGATAATAAGGTCAACCCTTTGAATAGGACTTGCAAGTTAATTTTTTAAAATGGAGCAATGTTTTTAAAAAGGCGAAAGTTGTTTTAAGAGACAGAACCTACGACGCAATAAGACTTTGGTACCCATAGCCCCTCCACATTTGGACCCCAGCATTGTAAACATCAAAGTACATTTTAATTGACATTTGACCCATCTCTTTACCTCTAAAACTGTGTCGGGGATCCTAAGAGATCTATTTCAATCGGCTACAGTTTTAGATCCTAACGTACTCCTACTGGCCCCACATTATATAAGTGGATACAGCCTTCTATGGCCCATGTGGAAAATGTAAATAGATTAAAGCAGACCTTTCATCCACGTAATATTACGCTTATTTTAGTTAACTCCTAGTAAATAACGAATATTTTCACAACCCAAATTAAGAGTTAGCTCTCATGGTTTTGAATAATTCGACACAATGCATAAAATTCTCGGAATTTCGTTTCAGACACTGTATATATATTAAAGTGGCCCCTCAAAACAACAGCAATTCACCTTTTTAAAACCCAAAGTGATGAACATTCATAACAGTTTCATAGCCTCGTAACTGCGAATGCCACCAGCATGGTTGACACTTCATTGAAGACGTCACGTGAAAATCCTCTGTTGCTTATGATTCATAGCATACATACTGATTCGGAGCAAGAAGTAGAAATAATATATACGTGACAGACTAGAAGTACTTATTAGCGAATATTTTTCGCATGATAACTCTTGTTGGACAAACACCTAACAGTTTATTTTTGATGGTGGATATTGTTACAATTTCCAAGATTTTGTGTACATGTAACAAATAGAGAAACCGATAATGCAAGTATATCATTTTTGCAAAAATTTTAAAGTGGTAAACAGAGTTCCAAAGATTTAAATAGTCTCTGAGAATCAAGGTGTGCTTATTTTCGTTGATTTCTGTTTTTAAGGGGGTCTGTGGCCAGTTTTGGGATAAAGACATTTTTCTTTCAAATTGGATAAAAGGTCTTGCGCACCATTGGTATTTTTTGTAACGAATATTCAAAATTCTATCAATTTTTGTTCGGACCTCTTCTAGCAAGAGAGTCACAGTGAAACTTTACGTTATTTGCAACCATTGTATTGCTGCTTCTCTTAAGGTAGAAACCGTTTTCCCTACGTTGACCTGTTAAGACTATCATTGGTTACTTTGATTCACACTTCCAAGACCAATGATTTCTCAAAATCAGTCATGATTGGAGGTGAATTATGCCTTTAATGCATTAAATTTTATCTTTTTGAGATTATTTCGAGCAATAAAATATTGTTTTTTTCTTTCTCTAAAGAGTTGTCTCGGTTCAATTAAGTCACACTACGAGTGAGCACTTTCAATCTGACGTAAAATTTCCCACTTAACTTTAAGTTTGCTCTCTTCCCACTTCTAATACCAATTTCTTCCTCCTAAATTCTTAGGGCAAACAACGGAAGACAAGTGTGATTGATTGGCTAAATCTACAGCAGGCCACTGCTACAGATCAGTATCGAGGCAGATCTTCCAGTAAGGACGTGGGAATGCTGGATGGTTCAGGAAAACTTACTGTTCCCGGAAAGAAAATATCTGTTACGGCACAGGAGAGAGATGATTTGTTACGGGAGGTTGGTGACGAGTCCGAGGACGAGAAAGAGGGGGTAAATGAGGTGAAAAGAAAACTTACTCTGATACAAACAAGAGATTTGAAACGTGATGAGGAAACAATGCATATGCCCAAAGTAGTTCTTCAGGAAGATGCCCGTAGGAGTATTGCAAGCAGTCGTGAGTCCTGCTCATCAGAAAGTATGCAAAGCACCGAGATAAGTCCAGGCAGAAAAATGGAAACCGATGATAACTTTAAAAAAGGAAGTAGTGAGGATGTAAAAACCCCTAGTGTTAGCTCGACGCCGGAAGTAATGCGAAGCAGAAAGAAGACGAGAGATCAAACCCAACCAAGCCCATCTGCAACCAAGAAATATTCTCGCTCTGAGCAATTTGAACAGGGCACCAGTGATGATATTGTACGTGCTTATATGAATGGGAAAAGGGTGACAGGCACTGCATTTGATAACAAAAAGAACGTACCAGATGTGTTAGAACGCTCATCGTTTACAGTCGACGTGCGAAGGGAGACTACGTTCGGGGCTGGTAAATCGGTCACAGTATTTAACTCGATGGTTTCGCGCAGCGCAGAATCTTCTCCTGTGTTTCGCAAGGTTTACAGGAGTCCAGCGGAGATTGGTTCAGTATGTAAGAAGGCAAGATCCGATGATGCCATACTTATCCAGCTGAAAACGAGAGACAAGAGAACTTTGTCGCTTCCCAGGGCATTCACTATTAAGAGAATTGAAATGATGGGACTCGTGCCAATTCGATTTCCTCCCCAGCCGAAATCGTCAACACCTAGAAAAGCGTTTGTGTGCAAAGTTTATAAAGAAACTCCCGTCTAAACGAGGAACCATCAACATTTAGTTGAACTATTTTAACGGAAGCATGGTTTAGTTTCACAAAACAATATATTAGATACGTCTTTGACTATGAACTCTTTTTGTCAGGAATAGAACAGTTTGAAGATGGTCTTCATGAAAGAAAAGCAAGGTATAAATATAGTCTATAGATGCAGGTTTTGGACAAGTAAATAACTTGTATAACTCTTCCAGTGGTACGAAATGATAGTAGCTTCAATGGTCAACTATACTTGACAGCATGACTATGCAATATGAAGGAATGTAGCTACTACGTTTTGAAGACTCTGTGAACTGTCACAGGTGTGTAACAGGAGCTGTTACTTCGTCTCTTTACTGCAACCGAGTGATATCTACTAGAACCTATACGCGCATCAGGCATATGCGCAAGACTCCTTTCGCTTCTTTGAAGTTATCCGCTTTTCGTTCGAACAATTGGCATTTGCTCAATGAGGTGCAACAAAGTACCCTTATAGAGAGTAAAATTAATTGTTTTAATGCTGACTCTTTGGCATGTCCTTTTTTGTAGTACCTGTTGACCTGGCTTGTTTACGTAGTATGCGTACGGGGTATAAGAGCGATGACGTCATGTTCTTACTTTTCCTTTACATTGTACACCATCTGACAATCAATTTATATTTGCCCCTTCACTATAATCATTTAGGTGGCGAAGCTACATGGAATCTTGTTAACGCCACGTATACGTTTTGGTATATGTGATAGCCTGTTATAGGAAAAGCTCTTTTCATATATACCACAAACTTTTGAATAGTACAACTTGATTTTGTTCTCTTAATATTGATAATAGTTTGAATAGAGTATAATTTTATCGGGGTAAATTGGAATATTTTGATTGGGATTTACAAACAGTGCAAGCTTTTTCAAATCTACGTTAGCACTTTGATAAACGTGAGAAGGTTGTGGAGGGTTGTTTTGTGATGCTTAAGTTGCTCTAACAACGTAGACGTGTTTGTAATTTTAATACTGAATCAGTATATATATGTATATGCTAGTGTTAGTGATTCTATCAGGAATTTATTAGATATAAAAAATTTCTGACTGTATACTTCATTAATGGAAAACATGGTGAATCCCATCAGCGCAACTTTCAATTTTTATACTTTTTTTCAGAGTTGAAAAAGAGAAGGTATAGGGGTTATTGACGGGCAAACGGATTGAGATAGGTAGTTAAACTATGAAGACGGAATACATTGAATTAAGAATAAAACTCTTCCACATAAACGGGTTTTTTATGAGCTAGCAAAAGTGCTACAAAAGAAGCACTTGGCACGACTCCCTGAGGACGATTTTGGGTAAGATTGAATGCGCTACAAACGGAAAAAAATCATTATTTTTACTTTTGTAAAGTCATTGCAACTACAAAATATGCGTATCATAGACACTTAAAGTTACACTTTCTAACAGGGACAGAAACGGGAGAAGGATGCTCGTGTTGCCCGTCAGCATTGGTAGTAAGGATTCCCAGTGCAAAATCAAAAAATTACTGGTAAGCGTATGATTGGGGGGAGGGGTTAACAAATTTGAAGTCTTTCAAGAGTTGATTATTGGTACACAACCTGACGATGGCTTTCAGGAATGGATTTGTTTTGCGCAACAAACTTTTTATCAGAGATGGGTTACAACATTCGTCGGGAGTGAAAGTAAAACAGAATTTATAAGGAAATGAGAGGATATGAACACGTTGTGGTAGCTGATACCCATGTGAGTTTTCAAACACTCCCATTATTGAAAAGGCGCGTAAGTTGTAAGCTCTTCTTTTCTGCCAAAGCACAGTCTCCTTTATTTTGATAAACGCACTTTGAAGAGCGGCATATTGAAATGGATAAAGCACGTTTTCTAATACCAAGAAGAAACATCCATCATACATTTTTATGGTGCAAGCCTTGTTTTACATAAAATGATGCCCGATTGCCAACTTGCTCTCGGAGAAATGGGGTAGTTAAAATTAAAATTAGGGAACGTACTTAAAGTTTCCAGTTCCGATTGAAAACAGATACCAGTTGGTTTGAAAGTTATTCTGAATAGTAAAGATTCAGCTTTGTTTGTGTCTTTGCGCTATAACATCAAATGTAACTGATATATCCACTTACTATCATGCCAGTACTTGACTTGCATGATCTACAAAAAGACGATAGGGAAGTCATTCAAATTGCCAACTTTCCGCCGCTTAGCCCAACTATCTGCGTACCGGTAGGTTTAGAATCGTTAAGTAACAGAAGATTAATCTTAATTCACCTCATTAGTAAGCTTTCTTTCTTAAGTAAAGTCTCTGCAACTTTCCTCCTTATTTTCAGTCCCAAGATTTTACCTGAGTGTTCTTTTATAGCACTAAAAGACTGGTAGGACATAAATGCAAGGGAGACAAATTTATTTTTCAATTGCATTGTGGGTATCTGCTAATTGTACAAGATACGTAAGGCCCCCGTATATAATATCAGGTCCTGCTCTAAATTGTTAAATCAGGTCATGGTAAAAATGCCATAGTTTCCGTGGAGCTTCGTGGACGTCTCCCAAAGCACCGATATAATGAAACTGGACGCTGTTTTATGATACATCGGCAACAGCTCCTTGCTATACCCACATAAGTAGCGGGGCGTGACAGAAACCTTCCTCCTTATTATCGTTTCAACCGGAAGTACAACAGTATTCATGAAGTTTGATTATGTGACATAACGTAAGATAAAACCATTTTTTCGCTTAAAGATCTTTTCCTCTAACGCTTCTTAGGGAAATGACTTGCAATATACTTAAAACACGTATTTGATGCAAATTGCAAATGTTGAATATATACACTCCAGCGTATACAAACGATTTGCAATATGCTAAAACTGGTGCAGCTTTGTTTTTGAAAGAGAAAATTAGAATTTTGGTTATCTGCTTGGTATTGAGTTTAATCGACCATTGTCCGTTTCGGTCCCTTTCATTTCAGTCTAAACGCTTGACTCAAATTCCTTCTGGTCTCATGGTTTCAGGCTCCATTTACTTCAGTTCACGTAGATATCAGTTCATTTCTGTCTCAGTTACTGCGGTCCCTCGGTAATTATTGCAAACTCGGTAACGTTAACAAAGTTTTTTTTTATTTGGTCCAAAATTCCCAATGAAACAAGGTTATTTATGTCTTCAAGACAAGGGTATCTTGCGTTTTATGGACCTATTCTAGAATGACCGGGTGTAAAAACAATTTTCTTCTTTTCTTATTATACGGAAGCGACCATTATTTATATACATTTTTGCATGGTTTTGGTTTTAATCAGGTGCTGCTCTGTGGCAGAGTCATATTTCGAAATAGCTTAGTGGTTTTTGAAACCCGAAGTGGTTGTTTCCTTTCAGGATGAATGGACTGTCAAATTCATCTGGCCCAAGCCCTCGCACTAATGATAAAATGAGCATACAACGATGCTGCAGTTAGTGGAAGAAACACGACCTTTGTGTTGAGTTGAGAATGCTGCACCGAAATACCAGTATACATTTACTTTTATAATTCAATCATAATTATATAGCTAGTAATTGCTTTTGTAACCTCTAGATGCATGGCATGACAACTTGCAGTCGATAGTGATACAATGTCTACGACCATCAGGCGTTCTCTCGACGTCATACTAAACTCAGATAAGGACCAGTCATTACATTATCCTTTACTGACATTCTGCTCTGATGAAACGCTGTAAATATTTGACTTGATTACCTTTCAGTTTTCCCTATTCTATAACAAAGGTTTGTTATCTTCATTGTTTTCTCAAAGGTTAATGAAAAAGGACTGTAATCTTTGAGATACCGAGATGTTGGTAATGCCTGTCTGCAGCTTGCAAAAACGAAAGCAGGCGATTCATAAAAATTCCTAGAAGTTCCTCATCCCTGTTTTAGAGCACAAAACAACAGGAAAGCAAATTATGAACCACTTGGCCATCACGTTTTGCCTTATCGTCTTCGATTTATGTCTATCAGGAATGCCCGGAACATAGGGCAAGCAGTTTTATACCGAGCTGCTGTTTTAAGTTTTGAATGCTGCTGTGATAAGTACAGAAGTAGTCGAAATATTGTCATACAACAGATTAGCTTGTAAGTTTCTATGGTCTTTGAAGAACTTAATAAAGTGCATTATCTATATATTTCATCAAAGTAACTATTATTCGTAAGCCGGAAGACCTGGTCATAGGGGTAACTTGGTCGTGCAATGCTCCTCGGCCTATTCTGCATGAACCACCACTGACGCTCAGCGGATGGAAATGGTGACGTCACCATTTTGAAAATGTTTTAACTATGGAAAAAGTAATCAATTTTCCTGTTTCCCTATTAGTAAGAACGTAATGGGCGCGATGCAAATTGAAACCACTTGTGAGTAAACATTGGCTTCACTTCTATCGCGTCTCGCTTTCGAGTTTAACTTCTAATTACTTACGCATTTCTATAGCTAATAATGTTTTGCCCTAGTGAAATTGGTTAACCGATCATTTTCGTTACTTTTAAGCATTAAACTGAAAATCATGAATAACAAGACCTTTACTTAATCTCAAATGATGAACATCTGCATCTTTGCAAAGTGTTGCAGCATATCTTTTCTTCCAAAAATGCTATGAGACCGCACAGACATTTTCTGAATTAAATCAAATCATAATCACGAGTGGTTGTTTTTCAATTTCATCGGGCTCCTCTTCTTGATGGGGCAATTTCCAGCACTCTCGCATTGCCAATACCCTGTTGAACAGCCGAAGCACAAGTTGAAGACGTCATATTCAGACAGCTTTTTTTTTGCATCAATTCCAATTAGAACCTATTACATTTAAGAGCAAATAGTACGCTCATCTCCAATTTTTGGCGTTTAATAAACGAAAATATTTTTCAAACTGGACTGATCTTCGATGACGATGTACTCTCTTAACAATGTTTGCTGAAAAGTGGTAGGTTTTTGCTATTTAGTAGCGACTGATGGAATAAAAAATGAAGCAAGTATAATCAAAAGGAAAATAACATTACATCTTGTAAGGTGGTCGCGCATATTTGCATATGACTGTTGAAGGAACTGTATTTTCAGCAAATTAACTTCGGATTCAAAGATAGTCTACGTAGCGATGGCTAGGCCAGTGTCTTTTTTACTATCAATAAAATTGTATCCTTTTCTTCCAACCACTAAAAACAGTATTGTAGACAGAATTTTAAAAAGAATTGAAAACCCATTGGTCCTTTTGTGTACTTCAAATTTGTGCTTTTACTGCGTTAAGTGGCTCAGGTTCTCAGTAGCATCAGTGGGCAAATTATCGTCAAGCGACAAAATATCACCGTCTGCGATACTGAGTAAGGCAGTAATTCATGAATTGGCTACGTTCACACTGCTTCTGAATATTTAAACGGACGTTCTGTCTTCTTCCCCATTTTCTCCGTTGTATTCTATTTACAAGAGCCAGCTGTTGGGCCGATATTGAGTGTTTGTACTTATTCAAGTGTAGAAGCTATTCAAGCCTTTAGCTTTAGCGTTTTTCAAGCATATATGTTAGCGTTTTAGTTCGATGGATGATACCGTAGTTATTATTCAAAAGAGAGCAATCAGAAGTAACTGAGAATGGGATACCCTGATGTCTTTTAAGTCAGAAAGAAACACACACACACAGAGACACGTAGATACCTGCACACATGAACATCCAACCCTGCAACCTAAACCTGTCCTTCCATGTAAACGTCTTAGATTTGCTGAAATATGGAGCTCGGCCTGCTCTAATCGGATAGATGTGCTAGCGACATCTCCAACTGGCTAAAGTGTGTTTGAAAATCTATACATTTTAACACAATTGCAAGCCAGCAAAAGTTACTACCTTAATATTAATTAAGACGGAAATAGCTAATTAATAACTCACAAGAATTACACTGCAACAAAAAAAGGCCTTCACACTCTTTGGGGAAATGTTCTTACATAAAACCTATACAAGACACTAAAAATAAACAACTGCATTCACTCGGTTAACTAAAGGATGCCGACGGTATACTGATCACAAATTTCGTCACGACCGCTAGATACTAGCAGCTGTGAGTCCAAAGCTTGGGGAGGCTGTTCATCATAAGTGTAATACATCTACGCAAACGACTTCTTGAAATTATTATGCCAAAATTTGGCGTTTCATAGAGCAATCAGAGAGTAGGGCCTACTGAAATACAATTTTTTAAAAAATTTTGCTGGCCACCTCAAAGAGCGATTTCGCTTTGCGAGGCATTCTTTCAAACATTTAAAACTTCAAGAACAACTTCCGGGCTGAGCGATAGCCATCGTAAAGTCGTTCAAAGATAATAATTCAAAATTATCAAGCGGACTTAACATGCTGTCCATCCTTCGTTGACCTTCTTAATTTTTGAAACAGTAAACAAGGCTCACAATGCTTTACTTTCAGCCTTTCCCCACTTCTATGTTTACCCTGCTCTTTCATGGCAAACTCTCATAACCGCTAATTTAAAACACTTCAAATAAGTGACAACTGCTTATCCGAACGTCTTAGAAAAAATGAGTGTATTCCGTGTTTCTCCAGATAATTCCCACAGAAACCATTGATTCTGTTAAAGTTATCACCTTGCAGCATTACTCAAAGCAATAGTCAATGCTACTTTCAAGCGGCACTCTTAACTGGTACACGAGGAACTTGTCACTCTCCACAATGCAAGACTTGACATTAACATGCATGCTCATATGGCAACAATCAATTTTGCTTGCGACACACAGCTTCCTTTCTGAAACGCCATCTTCGACGTCAGGCGGCTGCTCCCTACTGTATATTGGGTAAATAGCATCGCAGTTTTCCAGCTTCTTACACCTGCTCGCAAGACGGCCTTTCGGAGTGCCCACAACTCGGTACCATGCTTTATCAATGGTTACATTTGCAGTATCGTTACTCGAAAGATCACCGTTCTGATTGAGGTTAAGATGAACGAGGCATGGGTCTAGCTCTGCAAAAGTCAGGAAGAATAACAACACGGTAGTAAATAGTAACATTATAATCATGCACAGCATTATTTATTAATTATCCTCGTAGCTCAACGTGGTTAAAATTGACGACCTATTTTGCCAGAGATATTGAGGGAGTATTTTCTCCCTGTTAGAAAGATTAAATTGTTACAGTTATTCTTTTTTCGAAAAATGTTACGAAAAAAAATCCCCAAAATATATCCTTGCTGCATATAAAGAAATATTTACTGCTTGATTGTGATATGAAATTTGAACCCTATATTACAGCGTTAAGTTTCGAATTAGCACTGCAATTAGGCACTATCAGCATTTGTAAACGATTTACTATTACTATCAATACTTACCTTGATTCACAGTAAATGATAAATAGTGTTTACAAAACCATGTAGATGTCCTGCCTTTGCTCTTTCAAGTTTTATATTTACAAGAAACATTCTTTTAATTTCAGTCTTTATATCAGATTTGGAGAATTCAGTCGAAAAATTTCTAACTTTAAGTTCATTCATGCTTTAGCTAACAAGCATTTGGAGGTTTAATATATCAGTCAGCACCTGTTTTTGGTTTGGGGCCTACTCGACAGTCAGGTGTATGTCACGATATGCGAGTAATTGAGGGGCTGGTGTTTTATAGGGTGAGGTAATACGGGAAGATTTAGGTGTTTTGGGAGAGTGGGTATGCAAGGCAATTCGATCTTTGCGATTTACGAATTAACGAGCTATAAATCGAATCTTACCAGTCTCACAATGCTTGCCAGCAAAGCCAAACCTACATTGGCACTTGTAAGCATCAGGTCCTGTGTTGAGGCATTCCGCGCCGTTTTGACATGGAACATGTCGACACATGTTTAGATCTAGTGAAGGAAGGAAACGTACAGATCATTCTGAAACTATTGTTAACCTATTACCACAATACCTTGTTGCAAGTATCCTGATATATGGTTTTTGATCACAATGCTACGCACATACAAATTTGTTATAGTGTTCAAACGTTGCGAGAAATAATGATCTGAAATTATGAGAAAATATGACCGAGAATTTTGATGTTCTGTTCCTAATAACCAAATCCATTTTTGATTGCGATACATCAGATTTCTTCAAAAAATGCTCATCAACTTAACCAGAAATTATTTCACATATATAGTAAGAGATAAAATACCCTACGTATGGGTTTGCAGCTGTTATATGTGACGTATTCACAGAAATAACCTAAATTTTCTGTATATGTTCTTTTTGGAGATTTACAAGCATTGAGTCATGCCTGCAATTTCATTGTACAGAACTCAGCCACTATGTTGCAATTCGATCGTTCTTGGTAACACTTTCTGTGACCTCGCTGTCTTCGCTGAAGCGTTCTCTTTATTCCCTGCTTATAACTACAAAGCTTCCTAAACACTGCCAGGTAGGTAGCCATGTATGTACTTTGATGCTTATGCTACACGTCCTGTTCTGGAATCTATTTACAGGTTTCTCACCAGCTGCTAGTAATTTCCGGCCTCGTAATCACCCGGGAGGCTATTGAATGCCTCTGTGTAGGCTAACCAAGTTTCAATTGGTTCATTGTGCAAAGAAAAGGCTGATCTTTCTTAAGTAGTTCGATTTAAAGAACATCGAAAACAACTGCTTTCACTTTTCAACGTGAGAAACTTAGAAATCTTATGCACGTGTACCAAAAACAAGTTATCTCTAGTTATTTCGGTCACGAGACTTTACAAACTGTTTCATCAGTGTTAACATCAAGCCTCGAGGGAGGGATAATACTTTCTCACGACTCACTAAAAATATATTTAAATTTTTGGTCACCAGATTTGTTTCCTTTCTTGAAGGACATGTTTTTCTTATCCAATGTAGACTTATTGCTCTCCTTACTATGGGGCACAAATAACATGTGAACGTTTAGTAAAATACTACACCACGGGTACAATAATTAGCGAGGGTAGGACAGGGAAGGGGAACGTCACAAAGTACCTAAAAATCCATTCTACCATAACAGGATAAAAATGTAAGGCTGCCACGTAAGTTAAACTTTGCACACGTCCTATTTTAAGAAGCTACGCTTGATCCTTATTGAGATCGCTAAGATTTCTATCTAGTAATTATTAGGGGGTGGTTACCCACCGCCTTGTGAGACCCTGTAATATGTACTTCCCTTTGGCCGAAATCATCGGCGTTCCAAGTCACCACAAATGATCCAGACGTGATCACAATCTTTACTTATGACTACGACATTCGTTATCAAGACGCATCCTTCTTTCGTGTAAACCGACTGTTTCGTTGGAAGGAAACAAACTGATTTCCATTGTGTAACAACATTTCAAATTTACTTTCATACTATCAACGTCTTTACTTTTCTGACTGGAACATACATCCAACAGTGTTCATACGTCAATCCATGTCATTTCAAAGTACAAACATGGAGCTTATTACAAAGAATGGTAGGACATTCTTTTCTCTGTTTCAATGGATCGAATTAAAAGTACCAGGGGTTAGTTATCTTTTAATTAAGTCTTAAATCCTTCAACCCTGCACAACATCTGGGTATTTTATGATCTCTTACCAGGTCATTCAGTTTAAAATGAGTGAAGAAATCAAGGCATTTAAAGTTATCTGAGGACAACTCTGCCAAGGAAGTGCGAAAGCGTCAATCGTGCCAGGAATAGGTCTGAACCACAAAATTACAAAAGGAATATGAATTATTTTGTTTTTCCAATAATCACTGGAGGCAATAGGGGAGCTGATGGGGCTACACTCCCATACTTTTCTTACAGGGTCAATTTTCTACATTGACTTTCAGCCTTTTATAGTAGATTTCAAGAGTGCATTGTGCTAAGAAAATTGCTCTTCGCATATCGCTACACAACACTGTATCTCTTCTCCATTCCAACCATGAACTCAAGCAGTCAGTAAATCTAACATAACGATTTTCAACTTCGTTTTGACGCCTGTTATGATCCATTTATTGAGATCGCACTCAAGATATAATCATGATCATCAAATAATTTAGCGAATTGCATATTTTCGATAATGCTTTCAACTGAATCTTACTACATGAAATTCTTACCAAAGCAAATACATCACATTTCTTGGTTTTTCATAGTGTAATGCTTGATTTATTTTTTGATTTGTTATATGTCCATATAGCAATTGCCTCGACTGACATCGACCGATGTTTAGGCTTACGTGTTCCAGTAATGAGAATCACAATAATTTAGACTCTTTGAGTATAATTAGTACTATCAAATATCCTTGTTACCACTAAATTGTGAAATACGACATTAGTGGTTGATTTCTCATCAGACGAATATATACCCTATAGGCATGACAAAAAACAAAATATTTGGGGCTGGGACAAGGAGCTAGGTCCAAATGCTCTTAGTGGATTTTTTTTATCGAAAGGCCCTACTACCTAGAACTTGAACCTAAATCTTGCATTGTAAAATAAAAGTTATACAGTGCTGTTTAAAACTTCTTGGGAACAGTATATACAGCCCGGGTATAAAAAATTTAAAGGTAAATTAAGGCACCATACAGCCAATTTGTCCATTTAGGGGAGGGCACCACAGATTTCACGTGTAAACAAACTATGTAGTTATTGATAATAATTTTTTTTCCATTTGCAAAAACTCCTCTGATTCTACTTTATTACCTTAATTTGAATAAACTCAATGATCTCGAGTTGTATAATAAGACCCGGTACGTACTAACATCTTATAACAAATCGTAGAAAAACCATGGAGTTCTAGCCAAACGGGTATCCTCAAATCACCCAGTTACCATATCTGATGTTAGCTCATGAAAATCTGTAATTGTTAGTAATTTTTTAATAGATGCTCCTGACAGAGATCGGATAAGGCCCTTACAAACAAATCCTGGTTACTTCACCAAAACTACAACGTGGAAAATCACTACGTTCAAGATATGAAGTTGTACATCATTTACATAAAGAACATTTTCAAAATTAAAAAACCTGGCTATGTTGCTAGTGGTAGGGGGCAGCCATATATTTTCATGTCTTAAAAAATGAATTCCACTAAATCCACCCTTGACGAAGGCTAACAAACCGATATCTACATCCAAAAGATAATGACGTCCTGATAATTACAGTTAACTGAAAGTAAATAATTGAGTGATTGCAGATACTGAATACTGGATACTGAGTACTCTGAAATTTATACACAAGAGAACTCAAGAATTTACTGAATGGACAAAGTTTAAGACTTAAGAATCAATGGAATGGGAGCTGAAACTTTGGAAATAATTTAAATGAGCAAAAAACATGCCTTTATCATATATTGACTAAAAATATATATAGCTGCTTGGTCGCCCGTATAAAACTTATATAGATGTGCTAAGTAAGGACGTTGGTTTG
>JAAAKL020003046.1:0-24151 GCA_010016065.2 Carybdea cf. marsupialis auct. non (Linnaeus, 1758)
TTTAGTTCCTTTCTAAAACTGGCTATGCACGTAAAGCTTTTACTTTAACTTTTACGAGGGCTCTTAAAGTGTTGGTAGATAGTCCATGTATACATTTATCTGTATAGGCCCTTAACATTCCACAATTTAAGGCTCAGTTTTAGGAAAGCGTAAGCTTGCATTTAGTGCGCACTAAGAGCAAGTTAGAAAGTCTATAAGCAAGGATTCTACAAATGTAAATTGAATTCGTTCACTTCCTTTTGGTATAGTTAGGGTATTAGCATTTCTTGTACTTGCACATTCAAGAACTAAGCTAGTAATTATAACTATAGATGATCCAGGGAGCAAAGGAATCTTTACGATAAATACGAGTTCCCAGCAAGCAACGAGAATAGCAAACATGACTGGGCACAATATAAAAAATATATAGTAATTTTAACTTTATCTTTAGTATCACCATACCAAGTAACTGAATTTCATTTGAAAGGATTCTTTCACAGCATAAGTATTTGATAAACATACACTGACCCTTAAAAGTGTAACTTTATAAATATCTGGGAATACATCATATATGTGAGCAGCCATGGCTTATCGTAATACGTTGTCGAATGTAGCTTTCTCTTCAGCTTCTCCTTGTCGACTGCTACCTGTTTAATTATCCAACTGCTTATGCTTACCAGTCAACTTTTGCCTTCCTCTACCTTCCTTGTCCGATATGTTTCTCAAACCATCAAGTTCAAAGCATTCTCATGTCTGCTATTTGCTCTTCTCTGCAATGCTTACTCTTCAGCTTCTCCTTGCCGACTGCTACCTGTTTAATTATCCATTCGCTTGTGCCTACCTTTCGCGTTCGATATGTTTCTCAAAACATCAAGTTCAAAGCATCCTCATGTGTGCATTTTTATAGTCCTTCCGTGAAAACACATTTCCTCTCTTCCACTCTTCTCTTTATCTATGATGATATTGTTCACCACTTGCCACCTTATAGTAAACTAGTCACTAAATAACAGTCCAATTGACTCTGCCTTTTTATATCTAGCTTTTTATCTATCAGAACTTTGGACAATTTCTGGAGATCTGGATATCTGTAAACCACTTTCCACCCCTTATTAGCACACTACTTAGATAACTGATATTGTGAACCTGGTCGCTTTTTACCTCACCGATCTATGATTTACACCTTGTGTTATCATTTTAGCTTACAACCGTACACTTGATGGTCTGGATGTTATGAATGTAAAATTAATTGTCTTTCACGAATCGCTCCCATGATTCTAGAACCTGAAAATACATGTTTTTAACTTCCCATTAAATATTTTTTAGGACAGCAACTTTTCCAGGTTAATTTTTCCGAGTAGACGATTTCTCCAAACGTTTGGAGTAAAGTTTCGCGAAAGACAACTTTTCTGACATTTTTGCGGAAAAACCTTTCGCGAATACTCAAATTTATCAGGTTTCACGAGGGAAAACCTAAATAGATATAGCCTAAATATATCTTAATAATTATTATTTGCAGATAGGCGCTGGTAGGAGACCATAGAAAGGAAGCCGGTGGACGAGCTGTAAATGTTCATCCTGAAATGTTACGTCTCCTTGGCCTCTCCAAGCCAAAAGATCATGAACTTGGGCTTCGAGTTTGGAGAGTAGGCGATATGTTGCGTATTGTTGCTTTGCAGTATTAGCTTTTTAAACCTTTAAGACTCATTTCATAACAAACACTCCAATTAATGCAACCAACTGAATGACCAGAAGTCAGTATTTGGGGTGTTTCTTTGTATTTACCTTCGTACTTTGGATCTGTAGTACATTGCAACAGAGGGCCCTCAGTAACACAATTACTTGTCGCTTTTAATGCACTTCACCGCATTGCTATCAGCAACGTTCGATCTTTCCGTAATTATCAGATGTGTCATAAAACGGGCTGTTCGAGCATGATAAATAAATTTCCGTAGCTTTTGCATAGAAGAAAGGCTAATTTGCAATATTAAAATGTACTTCAAAACGAGGCTGCGGAATATAATCCATGCAGTTGAGCAGATTCCTCATTTTCCCTTCTACACAGATATGACACCAGAAAGGAACACTTCAGAATCTTGAGTACTGCTCATTATCATATTGGAAAGCTCTTGTCCAGCAACATAGCAGAAACTTCAAGGGTTAGGCAAGACCTATCTTTTGTTAGACAAAACCCAGCTATAAATTGGCATCAAATGACTCTAACAAAACAAGTTAGGAGTGAAAATAAGCGATGAAAATTGGTAAGTAACAAAGTGAGATACACATCCGATAATACCACGAAAGTCAGCAAGTAACTGTAAAGTGCAACTCTTAAGCTTGGACGTCAGAAGAATTCATACTTAAGAAAGTTCAAAACGTAAAAGCAGTACGAAGCACGACAAATCATACGAGGAAAGGTTTTTTTTACAATACTTGCAGTGTTTTGCGAAAAAAAGGATTTGAAATGATAAGTTAGAGGTTTTCAAACTTATTGTATAATAATCCTCATCTTTTCTAAAACACTTGCAACTTCTTTGACAGATTGCTAGACCGGGTGGTTCTTCCATGGTCAATTGGCATGGCTCAAGGAGGCTTGCCTTCAAAATTGCGTAGAGCTGGATGTTGATGACCTCTGGTGGAGTATTGGGAGCCGATGTGGCAACTCAAGAAATGTAGTATATTCTCAAGGGGTTAATCAAACTGAGCTGAAAGAGCATGCGCCGCAAATGCGTGGATCATGGATTTATTTCTATAGTATCTTTTCATATAGTATAAGTATAATTTGAAATAAGAAGATACAATACGGGGCACCCATGCACTTTGCGCTTCGTTCAAAGGTGTAAGTGCACTTGAAAGAAGTAAATGGTCACCGTACGCGAATGGCAGGGCGTATAGTTTACAAAAATGCAGTTAAGATGGGTTTTTTTATTTTTATAAGTTTGTTTGTGGTGCGGGACAAAAAACCCAAACAAGATAGACTAAGAATCATTTGATCTGTTTATGATATACAGCAGTGAATACAAGAACAGCTGATATCCAATCTGTAGATGGAAAAAGCGCCAACTATGAACAGAGCAAAAATTTACACTGGTATCTTTTTCAACGTACATTGTGGCAATTTGCTTGGTTCACTTATACCTTAACTGGAGGCTACCCTTAACAGTCTTTTCAAAAAGGAGGCAACGAAAAGCTCCTGAGTCCATTAGCCTGAAGATGGTAGAGGTATCTCTCGAAACGTAGCTCAGAAAATGACTACGACTCACAACCTCTACCATCTAAGGCATGTTTTATTTATACTTTTCAACAATCATTACTACTCGCCACTCTCAGAGAAGTATTTGCTAATCGGTAACGAAGTGAACTCACATGACTGACTAAAAAGAGAGATCAAATGCAACTTCACTTACATTTACCAAGGATCTTAATATTCAAAATAGTACTTGAAGGAACTTAAACATAAAAAAGATGTCTTTATGTTAAGCATGACTACCATTATTAAAAGAAAATGTTATTATCTTCTCTTCTCAGCAATCCAGTCACCACCATAGGCGTGCTTGACCAATTCATTTGAGGGAGGGTTGGGCGGCACAACATTTTCTTCACTGATTGTAGATCTGAGATATTCGGACACAATTGTATTGGGAAGCTTCAAGTAAGATTTGCTTTAGCAAAAATAAATTAGTACTGGTATTTCGAACACTTGTGCCCAAATAAGGCCGATAAATTTCGAGCAAGTTTATGAGGAAAGTGCCCCCTCCCGTGTCCCCAATTATCAATAAGTTACTGTTATCACAATTAAGAAAAGCATCAAAAGTAACAAGACGTTGAAAAGGGGGGAAATGGCTTCCTTCGATTATTGTGCAATAACAACCATTTCGTAATAACAATAGGATACTGGTTTCCAAGCATCCAAAATAGTCTAGAAATCTTTGTTTAGTGAAACAGAAATTTATTGAGGCAAATCGATTTCCTGAAACACAATAAACCTGAATTATAGTTGTAAGAACTAAGGAGACAGTCATCAAATACAGCTAATGTCCAGTTTGGGAAACATTTCACTCTAAGGAATATTTTAAGAAACAAAGGGTTGTAAAAAGAAATTATCACCTCCTCACACCTTTACTCAAGAGATTAGAATAAATTGCTACAATAGTAAAGAACTACTCCTTTTGTTCATTAAGTGACATATCGTTTATCAATCTTTGTTTAGCATTTTATGAATAGAATTTTTGAAACTTTTCGGATTGTAGTAACAACAACGTGAAAAAATTCTGTCTTCTACCTATTCTGCACGGCAAGTTGTGTCACTGAAATCTGAACGTTCAAGCTGTACGAAATCGGAGTAGTTAGTTGACTTCTTTCTTTAGTAAATGGCTAGCACGTTTGCAACGTGAGTATAGTATTTGACTTTACATTAACACACCTTTTGCAACATGCCTAGTCATACATTTTTTTTGTCCTTGAACGTCCTATCTTGTTTTTGTCGAGGAGAAATATATATGTACACCAGTGAAAGATTGGAAGCTTATGACGACTAGATAAATAGAGTATGCTATCATCTTGTATCGCCCAAGTCAGCTGTGCTTTATGGAGCATATGTCATACATGCGTGGGTTACTGGTCCGAGTCCCGGTGCTGACATATTTACTTCTTCTCTACTATTGCTTTAAAAACTGCAGTTATAAAATCCTTGCATGTTAACGGTCTGTTGCAGAGAGATAATATAAATTTTGAAGACACTGCAAGCAATCAGGCAAACTATCTGGTGTAAATTGTAAGGAATACGGATCAACAAGCCTAAAAGGGCTTTCGATATTAGCAGAATCATAATCGGAATTGTATTGCAATAGTATGCATAATGAGGTTGGTAGAGTATAGCAGCGAATTTGATGCTGGTCACAGACAGTTGGTTAAAGGTCTTTACGAGAAATGCACTAAGGAAAGCATTTCTCCCTTTGTTATCTCGCTTGAGGATCGTCAATGGATTGATATAAAGTCGCAAAATTAGGACCTAAAACATAGTTTAAAAGTCTTGAAAGGCTGAGTGTGAATGAATTCTATTACGGGCAAGCAGGTTGCAAGTTGGCTCTACGCACCGCACGGTGCTTGAGGATTAGTGAGTGAGTGAGTGAAAGCAGGTTACACTGTTCGTAAAGGTAATACAGGCAATACAGGAAGTGGTTACAACTGATGCTGCTTAAAATAGGTACAATGTTCTAGTGATTCTTTAGATTTCAATCTATATATTTATGCTCTACATCTTTGTGTATAATGCACTGTATACTGTACTTCTTATTACACTCTATATTTATGTATCTATCTATTTAACTATTTACATACTTTTACTTGAATAATGTTCTTATCGCTCTGTTACACGTAATGGACATGAACAAATGTATCTTGCACCCTAGTTACTAATACTTGAAAAGTTTGTGTATAGTATATAAAATCAATAAAGAAACGTATTAGCTCACGTTGGACACTCCTCAGAGCACAACTCATCCGCATGGTACTCGAAAGGAAGGGGCAAAATATTTACGTAGCATTAGATTGAAAAGAGCCTACATATGATTTTCGCTATACTTGATGATAAGTATTTGGCGATACTCTGATTTTGTACCCTCCTTAAGATTCCCTTTACATCTGAACGATAAACTTCGAAGGCACTTAACGTAGTAACTAAGCAAACAGTAGACTCTTGAAAAGGAAGAAAAAAGAATGTGAGGAAGTCATAGAAAATCTATGATTGTAACTTCTTAAAAGAGTCCATCTTCAAACTTTGCTATGAATGGCCCTTTTCCCTTGTTCCCTGCATTGGCCGTTGCACAGCAGACAGATCATTTCCTCTTTAAGCAAGTCGTATTGCCTGCAACAAAGTAATCAACCTCGAAATTGACGAGCAACGTTTTGGGCGGAGCTGATTTGCCACTCTTGTTCAACAAATTTTTAAGTGACCAGCAGAACTTAAGGAAGGATGACCACCAGATGGCAAAATGGTAGTAATGATAATGAAGATGAATCGATGACCAATCCCCGTAAACGTCAGACAACTGAGCATCCGAGAGAGAGGTGATCATCATCATGATCAAATCCACTACGCTTCGACAGTCGCTTCGACAGTCAATAGAACTACGAAATAGGGGAGGTGAGGAAGTAATTGTAGAACTTGTTTACTGTTGGCAATGATACAAAATCAATATGGTTGTCTGCTTGGGGTCCTGGGACACGTGCCCCCAGTGTATGCAAATGCCTCCCTACAAATCCGTTGTACGAAAGTACAATAGACACTAAAATAAGCTAAAAATTAGGTTAAGTTCCCATCCCAAGATAGAACTGGCTAGTAACATTCTCCTGGAAATTCGTGTAAGAACTTAAAGACCCTATATATATTTAAGGGCGACACCTTCATAATACACTGTGTTGTCTTTCAATTCAGCTTCTCTTCATACAGTCTGTCCCTGTTACTCTTACGTGTTTTCGTGTGAGAAGAATAAGAGATGTTTCATGGAATTAGAAAAGTACTACAGAAATAGGAAAAAACAACAAGAAAACTAATACAAAATAGCTTAAATTATAACATACGTGCCAACTTCTGGTTTCTTTCAAAGGAATCATTTTCATTATTTCAAGTTAAGCTCAACTGAACTTGTGATGGAGTAAGCAGATCTTTAGTAGACGGGATCATAAGTCAAAGCTAGCTGTTACTTGTTTCCCCTTAAATAGGTGATACTTTAGGCCACCTTACAAACACTGTTGATTTTCTAAGACAATTCTGCTATCGCTTGAGTTATACAAATTTACTCTTTTCCGTTTTAACAGGCATTTACTACATCTTCTCAGTAAAAGCTTTGCTTTGCGTCTTTCTGCTTATTCAAACTCTCATTCCCAAATTTCGATGCGTTCCCTAAAATTCTCGAAATGTTTTCACTATCTCTAACACTTGCTATTACCTACAGTCACTCTCCTTTTGCATACTTATCAGATACAACTATTACTATGTTTACTCTAGCTGAAAGATTAAAAAGATAGTCCTTGAAACTGGAAGGAAACTGGACGAGAACTTACATACCAACATTTGTCATCCTCCTTGACTCTGATCCAATTTCACGCGTCGTTCTGTCTAATCTGAGATAAGATATTTCTCAGTGTGCATTATGGGGCGCGAACTTATTGTCAAAATGGCAATCTTTGCAACCGATTGTGGTCTAATCAAAATCAAAACTGAACGTGAGAAGGTTTTTCTGTAGTTACAGACAAGTAAGACAAGGGTGGTCATATCTTTTTATCTTACTCTAACTGTAGGGATCACTGCACCTGAAACACGAGTAGCCAAAAAAATTGATAAATTTCAACGGGCACCTTGAACAATCATTTTAGGAAGAAAGTCCATGGGTTTTAGTCTTCAAGTGTCAATATGTTATGGATAGATATTTCACTTTCCTTTCGCTTTGATGGGTAACGATGAGTAACAGAAATTCACAGCAGTTAGTATTTTACATCCAATAACTCAGAAACACGTAGTTTTAGCACTTATTGATTACAGCTTCATCATATGACTATTGGTGTTAGCCAGATCTTATCAGCTTGTTTCAGCTATTTGCAACATTGGCGAGGGCAAGGTTTTTAAAATCTTACTAATAAATATGATAGGTATTTGGTGCAAAGTTTCTAAACAACCAAATATTTCTATTTTTGCCTATCTTTCATGATCATACTTTGACTTCCTTTGTTTACT
Organism: Carybdea cf. marsupialis auct. non (Linnaeus, 1758); assembly: GCA_010016065.2. Lineage (NCBI taxonomy): Eukaryota > Metazoa > Cnidaria > Cubozoa > Carybdeida > Carybdeidae > Carybdea > Carybdea cf. marsupialis auct. non (Linnaeus, 1758). Next base: position 7,712 of record JAAAKL020003046.1, read on the forward strand.
TCTTTTGTCTCTATTCCCCATAATCTTGTGTCATTGGTTTTCTACTGAAGCAAATTTCATCATCTAGTTTCCTCGACTTTCAGAGCTGCTCTGTACAAAGCTGGCTCTTATAAAACTTAAAATATACAGTGTCGCAATCCAGGAGTTCCCCTGAAATTTAAGTCGTTATCTGAATGACCTTTAGAGCGTGTAAGATGGCTTATCTTAAATAAGACGCTCTAGTTGCATTTGTGGCATTTCCAGTTCGTTTCATTTCAACAGAAATACCGCATTTCACGTGTATCTTCTCAATGTCGCGAAAACTGGCTTCTATTCAGAGGGAAGTCTAAGCATATCAATGGATGCTTCTTTACAATAAATAAGCGGCATAGCAAAGAAATAAATCAGCCATTATCATTCGTGTAAAAATGCTTGACACAAAGTTCTGTCAATGATAAGGTACATGATAAGTAGAGTTATTTACAAATCATAAAGAAGTAGACAAAGCTTTGTCGAGAACAGAGGATTTAAATTGATAAAGTTGAAAAGATACTAAAGAAATAGGAATGTATATCAACAACGATCTATGTTTGAGGAAGGGTTGTGGAATCATATTGCCCTTGCCGACCTGCTTCCGGGCAACCCGGTGCCTATCTAGATGCATTAGCTCTTAAGATTTGTAACATAAAACTTAATCTATAACCTGCGTCAGGGGGGGGGCTGCGTGGTATTATAGGGGGTCCTATGATGCCATGCACTGTGATATATTTCAGTACTGATATATACAGAGGAAAGTATGAACGTGCTATATTCCCTCCAATTGATTTTGTTCCCATTTTCTCAGTACTTTTCACGAGATTGCATACTTCTTGCAAGGCCAATTCCTCTTTGTCTAATGTTCTTTCTTTGGAGATGAACATATCGATGATCGCACATAATAAATTTCAATGAAGGATTGAAACAGATGGATTTAGCAAGTATAGTAGCTAGGGTGAATTCATCGGGGGGGAGGAGCATGACGGTTTTTCAGGGGGCAATGTAAAAATTGCAATGTGAAACTCCACGTTCCAAGTCATGTAAATTTTCTGCATGCAGGGGGGGGGGGGGGGGGCAAAAGTAATTGTGCGGAGGGGCTTCTCCCTTGGCTACAGGTCTGATGGTAGCACCTTCACAATACAGTGAATTTTCAGTTGGAAAATGAAGTGTTTACGTCTGGATATTGTAGAAGTGAGACCTCTGGCCTATTGCTTTTCAGTGAGAGCACTGCCAAGTGTTTCGGATTCTCCTTAAGTTCACTATCATTTTGTTACCTCTTCATTTCCCACATTTCATTAATCTTCACTTCCTCTGCTGATACCTGACTTCAAGAATCATTTTTGCTGGATTTGGTGCCTCGCCTGTTCCACAGATTTTGATATCTTGGAAATCTCGCCCCTGGACCCCTGTGTAGAATGGGAATTCCCCTAGTCTGTCACCCTTGATAAGCATGCACGCCATCAACACCATTATGTGTGGACTTTGACTTTGACCAAGAAGGAGCGAGAGATTTCTGTGCTCAGACAGAATGCAGCTCAGTTCACAGTCCATTTAGGCGAGTTAACCGTTGATGAGAAGGCCATATCAGGAGCTCATTCACGATGAGGCGACGCTTAAAAAGATTCGAACAAGTAGCTTCTTTTAACAACCTTTCTTCATTCAGCTCCCCGGTTACTGCGAGTGCTCCGTTCAGCAGGGGAGAGGAGAAAATGCCGCCGAGATTCACACTGAAAGGCATTTCTATTGCCGTGCGGGTTCTCGGACATGAAATTAGAGACTTCACTCAGAGGAAAACAGGCAAAGATATTGCAAAGCTGTGTAAATCAGGGAGGCCAGAGATATTTGACAAACTTGAAAGCATAGCCAAAGAAGTATTAGTTCCTACCAATCTTGTGGACAGACTTAAAAGTGGACATGTTCATCATAAACATTTGTCTGTGTCACTTGGTTCACTAGTGAATTCTTGTTCAGACGAGTACTTCATGTACGATGACATACTTATGACAAATATCACGAAGAAATTGGCGATAAAGGAAAGTGAGGGATGCATGGACTTAACAGCCTCGTGTGAATCAGTTCCAGATAGCAATTCTAATCTAGATTTAATTGACTTTTCGGCTATTCCTTGCGGGTGCCCGGGCGTACGAGGTATTGCAAGGAGGTAAGTGCATTAACAGTAGTTGGATTTTACTCTATATGGTAGCTTAAGATGGAGCATACAGTAGGAAATCCGAGAGTACGTGTTTTGACCAAGCTGCCCGTACAGTCGCGAGTCATTTCTTGTGATGGCCCTGATTAAGAGATTGTTTGCGAAGAAGTTGTTTTGAGTATTGACTTTTCTCGGGCAAGTGCTATTGTTTGTTGCTGCCAATGACAATTGCCGTGTTTTTGTGTTGGCGTTAAGGAATTCATCACAGAGCATGATGCCTGGGCCGAGAGGCAACCGAATTGATCAGTATCACTATGTCCTCTGCCTCTTCTACGAGCACACTGATAAGAGGGAATATGGGGATAATAGAGATTGGAACTCAAAAAGTAGGAAATTGGTTTTGAATTGAGAATGGTATCATTTAGCTCTGCCTGCAAGGGCATCCAAGGCTAAGCGCTTCGCCTTAAATTGCAATAAACATGACTACTATGCATAGTGTAAACGTTCACCGATTTAAAATGGTTGATAAGTATTTCTTTGCTTAGCATCGGGGTGAACTTGTAGCTAAATGGTTATCACTAACACTTACCCCAGAAGTTACCCCAACACTCCCCCTAAACCTATCCTAAACTGAACTCGTTAGTGGTACCCACTCATCTACAAGTTGACCGAGGAGGTGGTTCAACATGTGGCCACCAAAATGCGATATAATGGACAGGATAGTTGTCTTTCCATAAGTTGCAGGTTCTTATTGTCTATCCAGGAGAAAATCGTGAGCAAAATAGTAAAAGCAAGTCAAAGTGATGTAGATGATTTGGTCAGACTGACCACAGATAAGCCAATCAAATGATATCTATGATACAACAGCAATTGGTTTCGATTTATTCGTTCCATCGCCATTTAACATCACTCTATTCCCATTTTCATGGAATCTGTCGTGCTTGGAAAGCTCACCATTTGTTTCTGTCCAAGCTATCGCCCTCCACCAACACAGCTTTTCTCTTGCTGCCCTCTACAGTCTTCTTTGCTCTTCCAGGGGGTTGTCTCCCAGGAATCTTCCTCCTGAAAACCCATATGATTGTTTCCTCTTTATATCTTTCCAATATCTTAGCTGCCTCCTTTCCAACATCTCTTCCAATCCACATATCTCTGCTACCTCTACACTGCTTGCATCATCTTTCCAGGTGACTCCCATGTACCTTAGATTCTACAGATCTAGAATACCCCATTAACAGCTATAGGACCCATTCCATGCAACAACAGATCGTTTGAAGTTGCATGATTTTGACCTATAAGGTTTTATTATTTTCATTTTTAGATGATGTAAGCTTTAAACCACCAGTCAAAATCAAAAGCAATGATACTCTTGTGTGGCCAATTTTTCAACAAGCCTGTATCACACACAAGCTGTAACAAGCTCCACTTAATTCCATTTATCAAGTTTGGCCGATAAGGATAGCTGGAAATCAATTTTTAAATAATACCAAGGATGAGCCATTCTGTACATGGCCCTTCCTTGTCCCGAAGTAAATAAAGAATAGTATCCATTAATAATCCTGTTTTGGTTGATGTTCCACAAGTGATGAAGCCTTGGGTACTTGACCCAATGATTTGTTGCCTTCTTTCAGTGCAAATATGAAAGTAACAATAAGAAAATGCTTGCAACATAGCTCCTTAAACCCCTTCCCCAGAGTATGAAATGTACGTTTGGAAACAATACACTGTCTCACAGCCACAGTCTTTGCCAGCAACAGCCATCATGGTTATTAATAAAACAAACAGAAATTTCTATGCTAACAGTTTCTTCCCTATGATTGCCAAGATCTGGAACTCTCTGTCTTCAGACTGCTTTTCTCTTACTTATGATCTTGACACTTTTAATTCTAATGTCAACCACCATCTTCTTGGAAATATTTTTTGTCTTTAATTAAATCTATTTTTGTGTTTACTTTCTATTTCTACTTCTTTGAAAGTACCTTAATACCTTGAAAGGGCAAGCCTGCCTTGTATTGGGTGAAGGATTTTACAAAAAGTTTACTGCAATAACTAACAATAACTAGTTAGAATGTTTCAGTAGTACAGCTCCCTATGTTTCTCAGGTAGCCTTCCTTGACAACCAAAATTTCTACCAAAACAAACTACATTGGTGTCCTCAAGGTCTAGTTCTTGTTCACACTACATGTATTGGTCTTCAATTATCAGGGACTGTAATGTTTTAAGGGCAATTTTTGAGTTGTTTGTTATATATATTCTTTGTTGAGATTGATTGATCATTGCTGGTTTAGGAGTTTTGTCTATGGAAAGTGTATTTGACCTTGCTGTTTTGAAGCATTCAATCTATAGCAATGTGAAAGCAGCTTCCACATATGGTGGTCTCCTGGCCTTTTATTTTTTTGGAAAAAGGAATGGCCTAAAAGGGATTAAGATCAATACATTTTTGTAGTGAAGCCTAGGGGAAGAATGTATTATGAGAGCTAAAACTTGGTTTTGTTTCTTACTGAGACATGATCAAGTTAATTTGAGTAGTGAATTTTGTTTTTTCACATGTATAGACATTGTTTCTGTAACATGTGCATGAAAAACCTAGAAAAATGGAAATTTCATAATCACTTTAGTTAAGGGCAATTAGCATGCCCACAATTCAAAGTTTTGTGTGTCAAAATACTCATAAAACTTTCTATCATATATAGATATTAACATGTAAGGGTGCAAAACCTATTTCTGCTGAACTTTCATGACAATTTTTCCTGACATGTTTGATTCTTAGGTCATCCTACTTCTTGATATTTGAATATGATAATGCCATCCACTACTTGACTGATGCATAGTCTGCAAGGGCAAAAAAATGGGGAAAATTCCAAAAGATGCTGGTGCAAGCAATTAAGTTTCACAGTAAAGTAATTGCAATGCTTGGTAAAAGTTTAGAATAACCTTTTCCTTTTACATAGATCTGCAATAGTATCGACATAATGTTTCAGAGTAGTTTCTGTAGTTGCTTATACTTAGGTATGCTTATTTGTTGACCATGCATTATTCCTTTAAATTTATAAATGTAAATTTACTTTTTCCTGCAGGTAAAAAATTGACATTTCTCTTGTAAATGGTTTCATTAGAAAAATTAAAGTTAGGAAGTAAAAGCCATATACAGGTTGAAGACATAAGGATAAATTTTTATTTTGTAGTAATCATCTCATTTGATTCGTACAATTTAATGCCTAAATATTCCACACCTCCAAAGGATCCACTGAAGTAGTACAGTGAAAAACAGGTCACAAGTTGAAAATGTGTAGCCTAACCATGTTATATTTATGATTATGGGTGAAGTGTGACTATTGATAGGGCAGTAACGGGTGCCTGTGCAGACCATTAAGTGTTAACTTGAACCTGACAGTTAAGCACCAGGTCTTGCTAAGAAAGACAATATTCAGTGAGTTTTGAGTCACCATCATTAAATCAACAATATGTTAAGTTTTACCAATAACCCGGACTGGAACAGATAGGTGTGATATTATAGGTAACATTGGTGATATAAACTATGTAGACATGCATGCAAGGTTAAGCATGGAAAAACCCATAAAGTGACTATTTTGTTTTGATTGTAGTATTGATATAAATGTATAAAATATGAACGTTTTGTAACCAGATTAAAACGTGAAGGATATTTACTCACCATACTTTGTTCCAAGTGCTCAACTTAAATTTGAGGGCCTACCTTCCAGTGCAGTAGGTAGTCAACTTTTCGGCACAACATTGTCAACCTCAACATTGTTTTCATAAGATATTCAGGATTAATTTCATACAGTAATTGTAGTCATATGTTATCTCTAGTGTCAGTGTCATTAATAATCAAAGCCATAGCTTAATTGCATGACAAATGCCCATATAACACATGTCATACTTTGCAAAGTGGTAAAGCAATGAGAGTACATAGAAGACCATGTAACTTGATACAACGAATTCTTTCAGAATTTAGAGGAATATTGCTGATACTACACAAAAGCTTATTGATAGGCAATTTAATAGATATAAACACAACCTTGCTGAGAACCATCACCGTCAATATTGATCAGCATGATCTTCCTCTTTTAACACATTATAGGTTTACATTAAAAGTTGACAAATCCTGTTTCGTTTAAATAGTAGGTAGCTTGTTCAATCAAAGATTTCAACAACATTTTCTTTTAATGTTTGAAGAGATCTGTTATAGCAAGCAGTGGAAATGCCACTGCTAGGATTCAAACCTAAGAACCACATTTGTTGTCTTATGCTGCTCAACAAACTGAGCTATGGGGACACAATGATAACTTAGTTCATTGCTCTTTAGCTTCCGACTTAGCTCCTAATCCCACAGGTAGATATTGATATCCAGCTCTACACACTTTCCTGACCAGCCTCCTTTCACTGTTTAAGTTGGCCATTAAAGGACAGCCATCTGGCCTATCAACCGTTGGATCACAACATCTAAATAAATCATTTGGCTATCACGAGGCTATTGATAGAATTTTGCTGATAGGTTTCAAGATTTATTATATTAACACTTTTACTGTTTTCTCATAGGTTTGCCGTCTTTTCAAGCCATAATCTTCTCCATTACAGAGATGCCAGTGTGTCCCTTGATTCTGGCTTAAACATTTTAGGAAAATATGATTGGTCCACATTCATTAAAAAAGATGACTGGACAGTGGAAAGGAAACAAATTAGTGCTGATGGTCTTTATGTTTATAAAAGTGAGTAGCAATTATCAGACTAAGTGTTCAATGCACAATATATGTATTATTGTAATTTTGTTTATAAGCATCAATATAGTATTGCAGTTTATAAGGCAAGCCATGATTTTTTTTCATATTTAAATTCATTGTTTTGTAGAGAAAAACTGTGTGTTTTAAGGCTTGTATTGAGTAGTCTTTATTTCTTTTGGTGATCAAAAGGCATGAAATAGCCATCTTTCTATCAAGCATCCTTGCTCATCTTTATTGTGAGTAAAAAGTATGTGTGTTGAGACTAGAAGAAGCTACCACCACATAATACGTTAATGCTGTATTTACCAGCATTTACTTGATGAATAATAAAGGAAAACTTTCATCACATGTTATTTTATATCTAGCAAGTAGAGAGTTGAGATTGTATTTATATTATCTTGTTTATCTAGTGTCCAAAGTTTCCTCTTTGTAGATTTTCCATGCAAGGTGTGGAAACGGATGTAGAAAGTGGCAAACCCAGTTTTGAAAAATGATGTAAGAATAATTATAAATATTCACATAAGCAGTGAATTTGGTGAGAAGTCTTAGAAATTTTAACATAAATGTATGATAATTGGTTGAAAAAATGTCACTATTAAACCCTTTGACACCAACATCCTCTATGTGTAGAATAAGGATGTTGACAGCCAACTGACGTAAAGAAGGTAGGAAGGTAAGATACTGTATCTATTCATTCAGAAAAAGGAAACTACAGATGGTAGTATTTAGAAAGCAGATGAAAGAGGAATTCAACATTTAAAAAGCAGACAACTGTGGGCTTTATGTATATCTCTGTATAATTGCCATCCTTTATGGAGATCATGTGGCAGTGGAGGTCTTCCTCTATGGTGGAATAGTTTTACAAAAGTAATTTCAGATTTTTAAAAAGAAGTACTCAGGCAGACACTAGAAATCACACCCTGTCAATGAAGATGAATGCCTGTAGTGCTGTCAAGATGAAGGATATACTCTACTTGGTAGGTCACTCTTTATCCATGTTCTTAATCTATGGGTACTGATCAACATATTCTTTATTACCCATATCCTATTTCAGTTAGTGGAAAATATGATGACATCTCAGCTTACAGTTTTTACAAGACACAGGTGAGTACTTGTTTTGAAATCTTTTGCATTACATTATGGAGTCATACCCTTTTTAAAAGCATAAAAGTCAGGTCTTTAATTGTATTATATATGTTGCATTATACTTGGAATCACTCAATTAAATGCAGTTGACAGAATCATAACAGGGTACAATGGTTCCAACATACCTGCACATGGATACACATCTTGTTACTACATGCCCCACTCCTATCCTTTGTCCGCAATCTGTTATTTTCATTAAGATATTTATCCTTATTACAAACAGATAGAAGGAGTACATGTGAAAATCATTACTTGTTCACTGATACTGGATTTAGTTCAGAACAAAGTATATTTGACTTTATAAACTGAAGCTCTTCAATTTATCAGACAAAGCCTTAGTTTTTATTTATACACCTAGAGCCACCATGGTATCTCAAATAGCTGTCTTTAATTCCGTAGGGCAAGTGTTCCATTACTCCAAATACCACCAATTATGCCAGGGGAAGTCGTTGGCTGTAAGGTACTGGATGCTTTGTTAAAAGCCCAATGTGCATGGGCACCTCTCTATCCCCTCTCAGTGGTTAGTGCAGAGCATAAAACTGCATCATCAATATGATCATAGTCCTCATCAGACTAACAGGGGTCCTTGCTAGCTTCTGTGAGAGTCTTTTGAACAGTCACTTTTTAGTACTGTCCTCTTAATTTTGGCCTGGAAGAAAACAGATATCTGATACTTATTTAAATTTGTCTGAAGTAAAAAACATCAGAAAGATGATAAAAAAGTAGTTTTAATCATGAAAGTAAGTACTTGTTACTTAATTGTGAATTAATCACAATCATGGAAGTCAAAATATGGTGGGAAAAATTTTGGTTCTGTTTTTAGACAAGTGAGCTATGTTGTGTCTATCACCTACCAATTTTGTTTTAGTGTAATGAATGGAACATTTTCATGTTTTACTGTAAGGTATGTTGGGAATTATTCACATTTACATTCCGTTTGATTGATAGGTTGATATTGACTATAGACTGAAATGGGACGATTACATCATCAAACTAGAAAAAGTAGAGGAGCCTACAGACACGTCAGATGTCATTCACTGGGTTACAAAATGTCCAGTAAGTATTTACTTTGCAGAATAAGCATGTTTTCTGTTGGTACGGAACTTTGCCTTCCTTTTTTATTATTTTTTGTGATTGCAACATAGGAAAAAAAAATTTCTGGGGAGCATTCCAAATCAGTTATAGAGGACTCAGTAGTGATATGGAAATATTATTTGAAGAATTGATATGCTATAGTAGGTAAAATTCGTTCAGGTAACATCCAAAGCCAGTACTTACCAGGCAAAGACTGCCTTTTTGCTGTTTATGGTAATATGTTCAGGACCATAAAAATACTGCTCTGAAACCCCGAAAGGGAAAGCATAAATTACACATTTTTTTTCATGATCGGTATCATTATTTCTAAAAAATGTCCATATCATAATTGCAACCAATAGGTACACCTTTACAATTGAAGGATAAGCCATTAAGTCTGTTGATGGTTGCAAGGTATTCCCAAGGGTAACAGGGTACTTTATGAAGTTAATTGTAAAGCCACAAATGAGGATCTCTTGTGATCTCCCCTTTCTTGACGTCAACATACGTAAACAGGTTGTTTAAGCAGGGTTTTAAAGTATTCTTGGACGTAAATATTTGGAATTCAACTTGTTGAAGGACCAGACGATTGTTTAATTAGTAAAGTTTTACACATTTTGATCATTAAAAAGTGTGAATGTTAGACAATGTCTGTTATTTGTTAGTTTGTAGTGTGCAGTTGGTACATTTTGCAAAGATCATGATTAGACTGGACAGAGCCAATGTCTTGAATGCTTTGAAAAGTTACACAATTGCAGTTTGTTAAGTTCGAATCTGATCTGACAGAACTTGTTTAACTCTATAAACTACATTTCTTGGCATAAAGCTGGAAGTTTGGAACTTCTTCGTGAAAGGAACGATTTCACATGCGAGTGAAGAAAGAAGAATTGTGTTTTCTATTTATGTAATATGTCGATATACAGTAAATATATCTGGAAGTGTGGAAATAAATCTCGTCTACATTCTCATGAAACACAACGCCAAAAAGCTTTCAAATATGATGATATCATTTAAGTGTCATTTTCTCTGAAACACCAGTAGTCAGATATGTAAACCTATACCTTTAAGGAGTGAGGTAGAAGCCTAAAAATAAAGGAAAAAGCAGAAAGATTGGATTGGATCTTATATTTACAATATGCGCCAAATCTTTCGCAGTTTTCTTACGTGACTTGTTTATATCCTGTCCTCAGTATAGAAGTGCAGGTAATTCATATAATTTTTTTATTGGTACAAGTTTCAATACAGTTGTTGTATGATCGTGTAACACTAATCATGATGATAGTGAAAACCATTGCATTAATGATTGTACGCTTTCATATTTCATTAGTACCCGATGAAGAACCGAGAGTACGTTTTTGAAAGAAATTTTGGGGTAAGTGGAGTAAAATATGTTCCAATTTAGACACTTGTTGTTAAGGCCCAGTAAACATCCAAATAAAGTGTCGCTGTTTTCCAGTATGGAAACTGGCGAAAGAATTAGAATTCAATTATGGATATTGATGATAGCCTGACTTAATGACAGCTCTTAATATCAGAGGTAGAAAGAGTGACAATTTTCAAATAGGTTTTTGGAGTTGTGAAGCTCCAAGTGGAGTAGCAAGTCTCGATGGGTATATGTTTTAATGCCAGTGTGACTTATTTTAGATTTTTAGATTTAGATAGATATTTTAGATTTCCGTTGACCAATTCATCGCTATCTGCTCAACAAACAAAACTTTGGTTAATACACATTATAAACTGCATAAGATTCGGAGGCAAAAGTGTCATGGAAATTAAGATTATTCCAAGGAATAGTCCTGGGAATGCTAGGGAATGATTTCCTGCCCCAAAAGAAAGTGAGTCTGTTTTGACAGCAAGAAATGCAGTCATAGATGAGTGTAAACGGTTTGGCTCCCTTCTGTAATTCTGGAGCTTACAGATAATAATAAAGCTTGAAGAGTGTACAATCCTTTTCCCTGTTTTCACCCATTATGAAGGCTGCAGCAGGATTTTAATGTAAGGTATATTGGCACCTTATTGAGTCTTTACAACAACATTACAAATATTTTGAAAAGTAAAATAGAATAAAGATAGCACCTTGACTAGTAATAGTCGAAGTTTGCTGCCTTTATAATAGATATCTTTCTGACATGCTTGAACAGAAGCCAGCATTCCTATGTACCTCTTCAAACAATTGGCTAAAAACAACCAATAGAGACGACAAAAATAACAAACAAACTCAAAGCGGTCATGCATAAAACAGGTGCGACTGACAACACCATCTTTGCAGGATTTCCTCAGTTGTAGAGGCTGTGGTTGAAGTGACCGCTTCTGGATGGATGCATGGCTTAATCGTTCCAACAAATTTTCTTACCCATGAGTATGCGGGGAATAGGTAATGAGGGAAATCGCACGCTCGTCCTGGCATAATTTGCTTTATCGCAGGCAGGTGTGAGTGATGAAGTCACATATCCCGCGGCTATTTCCACTCTTGTACCAATTTACAACTTCGCAAATATTGCACGATGCTGTTATATTTTAATGTATAGATACATCTTAATAATTTGTTAAGTATGCATTTATAAAAACGTGCATTGTAAAGCCGTCTACTTGATTGCTGTTGATGGTTCCAAAACTGGGAAACAGCAGACTTGTGATGTTGAACAGGACATTGGAAATCGATTCAGGGGGGTGACCTTAGGCGCACTCTACACTTGTTCCATTGTTAACGTTGTTTAGACATGATCTACTCCTGTCATTTTTCATAACCTGGCGTATTGAATCTATTTCTGTTTCAGGTTCTTCCCAATGAAAAAGCCATAGTGATTGTGTCCAAGTACGTATAATGGATATTAAATTTAATCGTCTTAGTGTTTGTTTTTTTAGTGTATAATAACGATTTTACGTTATTCTTAAGGCAACTCCCAATATTCTTTATCGGACCTCTATTGTTCAGAAAACATGGCAACATTCTTTATTCTTGTACATTTTTTCTGTTGTGTAGTGTTGAGGTAAGTAGACACAGCATGGTCGAGTTTTAAGGCGACTGACTGAGTGACCTAGGACCCAGCCTATGACATCTGGCAGGTTGCACTCACCTTTAGTGTAGTCAGTCAACTGTGTTTTACCTTGCTAATTGCTGGAGTATATAAATGTTAATAATATCTAGAAAAACCTTACATATAGACAGTATACGAGATGCAATTCTCCTTTTATTGCACTTTTATTGTTTTGAGTTGTGAAAGCAGTTCATAGCGATGCCGAATGTAGCACCAGTATGACCAGTAAGTGCCCTGCCGTTGTCACATAATTTTTCGCGTTGGAAAAATCCATGTTTTTTGCAATTTCTTAATTTTGCTTTCAGAGCAATAGCACACCCATCTATTCCTGAAAAGACAGATATGGTACGTGTTAACAGTTATGGTTCCCAAACGGTTATAAGACCTTATGGAGAGATAGACGAGGTATGCTATAAATAGTTTTGTCCTTTCTTTCTGTAAGGTAACAAAATGTATTTTCAGGAGATTCGTTTTCAAGCAATATCTGTTATCAGTTTGAGCAAAGAGGATCATAATAATATAGTACAATGTCATGTACCCGAAGTTGTAGGACCATGTTACTGGAGGACTCACTCACCATTGGTGCCCGGATTCCTTAAAGCTGAACTAGTTTCAGTGAAATTTCATTTAGGATTTTCCCCAAAGATTCACGTGTCAAGGTTTGTGATACCATAAAGACATGCACCTATTAATGTGTGTAATTTAATTTTAGGTATTACGTATTTTTTTTACAAGTTCCTCAGGAAGTGATAAATATCAAACATAGTTCTTTAGAATATGTAGAGTAGAACGCATCAGACATACTACCAACGTTTCTATTTAGCTTAGTTCGTAGGTGTTTGTACCCACCATTTATTTAGTGTTCCCAGAAAGAGAATCTGCTAACAAACAGCATACCAGTTAACTGCGAAATTTCGTCATAATCGTCCAAAAGTTAAAGTTGTTTTACACACACAGTTCAGTTGGAGTACAGTTCACTCAGATAGCTTGCTCTTTGCTAATATGCCTCTTGAAGCAACCAAAACATCATATTTATTGTGTGGAGCCTTTTTTCCATTGATGTTCCATGTTGTATGACCCCTAAACTTCCTTGCATTCTTCGGTACTGTAATGAAAAAGTCTTGTACGTGGGCTGCTCCTTAGTGGCGGTAATCACGCCTTCTCTCTATAATCGTAGTACTATGAACAATCACTGTTGATATTCCCTACAGAAAGCTCTCCGTATACTCGTGAAATTTTCACCAAGTTAAAGAAGCATGTTTCTTACACAGAAGCCGCAAACAGCAACTTCACTGTCAGTTATTTTATTATTTACAATGTTTTCAGAAGAGAGAATTTGAAGTAATAAGTTTGCAAAGATAGAGAAATAGAAGAGTATACCGCTGCTGGGATTCAAACCTGTAACCCACGCATTGGCGGCGTGTGATCCCCAAACTGAGCTAGGTGATCTCCGCTGATAACAATTGCTATTTCTCTAGTCGCCACATCAGCTCCCAATACTCTATTGGAGGACATCGAAATTCAGTTGTACGCAGTTTTAGAACCGGCCTCACTGCGCAATTGACTTGACTGTGGAAGGTCTTCTGCCATTCGGCCCATGCCAAAGCCCATTCCAAAGCCCATGCCAAAGCCCAATGAACGTTGTAAAGTGTTCATCAATAGAGAGTCTTTGAAAAGCTAAGTTTGAAAATGCGAAAGGATGTCACCATTAGAGAAATAAAAAAGCATATCACCTCCGTGAAGAAATAGATAACACTTCGCTCGTGTTGCACTGGCAGTTGCTTTTTGACGTACTTTTATTCTAAAAGTTATTTGATCTGGTGTTTCCATTGCAGAACGGAGTCGAGTTCACAATAACATATTATGATGATCCACAATCAAGTCTACCATCGTACTGTATAGATATGATTGCAAAGACAGGTAAGATTTATGTTAATCATCTATTTGATTTGATACAAGCGCTGCTTCGAGTAGACGCTCCCTTTTGAGTTAATATTCTGAATAAGAGCATAAGCTGCTTTATCGAGCATTTACAGAAACAGATATATCATCCAATATTTCAATTTGGCTCTCCTTTCTTAAACGATAGCACAAATCGGCCTCTTACTTTTGCCAGACCATGACATGGAGGGGGTGCTCCGCATCCTGGGTCTGCAAATGATGTTTAGCTGTCTATAACATGTGTTAAGTGCCTGCGAAACAATTGTTTCGTAAAAACTCGTAGAGCTTTCGGAAGAACTTCGTCAGAAGGCAGCTTCTAGTCTTCTCACTAACTCCAAGTGTGTCTTCCTGTCTGTGCTCAGGGGCGACAAGATATCAAAGCTAGACAGACCTAGCACAAGTGAATGCCTATGTGTTGAGTATATGGCACATCAATCCAAGCTACTTTTGTAGAACTAACAGCAGTAGAATTCCAATTGCACCTGCTATATTTGGGAAACGTCACGTGATATTCAAAAAGGATCTTTACAACTATTCGATAGTTTTGATCACTTCATTGTAGTAACTCAAATCGCAATTACTTACTTAATATACATAGAAATCACTCAAATTCCGCTAAAAAGCTCATAAGATTAACCACTTTAACTTCATAATCGTGTTGTAACTCATCTACATAGTTCGGATTGTCTTGATGTGGGCCCTTCATTCTGTTACTTTGCCACTGTTTTATCTGAAGATGTTCTGTGTCACTGTCGATTTCTATGCGACCTCTTTTCGTATAACTACAAAAATTCTAAACACTTCTACCGACATTATTGGCTCATCTGTTTGCCTATGGAGATATCCACTGGATCACGATGGGGAGATATTTAAATTTTAGAGTTTGCAACTCGCTCCATTTTGATGGAAAATTAAGGGTTTGCGAGAGTAGAAAAGACGAATCATTAGGAATAAGTGGGATCAATGATATTTTATTCGATTGCATCTTGTAACTTGACCCAATAGACCTTAAGACTTGCTATGTTCTAAATTCTTCCTATATTTGCAGTGGTAATGAAATACTACGATAATTGACTTGTGTCCTATACACTTAAATAGTCGTCATGTGCTTACTTCATTTTTGAGTACAAGTAGTTTTGAAGAAAGTATTATTATAGGAACAGAGTGATCCTCTGAGAGGAACACGACTATTTCCCTTGGGTTGCACTTCCCAGCAAACATTTATTGCCTCTTGACCCTGCCAAAGTGACGGACTGGCCATTTATCGCACTTACACTAATCAGAGAAAAAATATTTAGGTAGGTCTTGTAGTTAATTTGGTGGACAACAGAAAACAGACACTAGCCCCAGGCTGCTCAACATTTATCAACACCACCATAATAGATGGTTACTTTCATATCTGAGCCTGTCGACGAGTTATTAGAACTCCTTATCCTCGAAGACGTCACGACGTATTTTGGAGATTATTTTCAAAATTCTCCATACAAGTAGAAGTCTCAATGCAAAACTGCTAGTAGCATTCCGAGATAATTAACTCCTGTGAGCATGTGGGTGTAGACAAACGGATATCTTGCACGCTGACTAAAAGTCAATGTAAAATACTATGTCTTGAAGCTAACAAGAATCCTTTTCACAGAAAAATCTTATATGTTAGTCCATCCACATTCACATTTTAACTACTTTCGTGTTCCTTTACTCGGAACTTGTAGAAATCCAAAGCGTTTTTTTCGTCCTGCAAAATACTTAAAGCTAAGTGAAAAATTACATCAGAACATGACATGTAAAATTAAAGTGAAGAAATAAAGGCATTAGATATGTTTTATTAGGTAGGAAAGGATGGTAAACATGTGTGAATAATTAAGTGTTTTAATACAGTAATGAATTTTCCAGGAAGTTGATCTTTAATTGATTTGTTGATCTGCATAATCAATCTCGTTTGTATTTGGCGAAGTTATTCAAAAAAATAAGCTCGTCTATCCACTTTT
The DNA here is from genome assembly GCA_010016065.2 of Carybdea cf. marsupialis auct. non (Linnaeus, 1758). NCBI lineage: Eukaryota > Metazoa > Cnidaria > Cubozoa > Carybdeida > Carybdeidae > Carybdea > Carybdea cf. marsupialis auct. non (Linnaeus, 1758). The sequence continues at coordinate 23,799 of JAAAKL020003046.1, forward strand.
CACATCTTTAAAGTGAACTGTATGGCATTTGGATGCGGGCTGGAATAGTATATACTTTGTGTTGATATTAACAAGCAAGATTTACTTATGTCAAGTAATAATACATCGACCATTTCCTAGCAGTTTATTTGTGTGCCCTGATCATGATGAAGGCCGGTAGGGCCCAATAACTCCGTTCAGGTTTTCAGAAGGATACACATCGTAGAAAGGACATAGCAAAAAAATTACGGATTGACCGTCCATCTAGATCAATCCACCCAATTTTACTAGTCGCATTCTTTTCCTACCTACACATCGTACCTACACATCTTTTCCTACCTACACATCGTACCCTCACGTCTTTTCCTACCTAC
>JAAAKL020003047.1:0-24151 GCA_010016065.2 Carybdea cf. marsupialis auct. non (Linnaeus, 1758)
ATACTTGTTTGGATGTCAAGTTCGACACCTGTTCGAGTTTCTTGTTTTTATTATAGTTTTACGGTAATAGAAGCCACGTTCCTAGAAGATTTGATCTAATGGCACATGACGGCTTCATTTCTTCAGTTTAATTCTTAACAACTTGCATTTGTACACATACCCTCAGGTAAGTTACGATATTGAGAAAAGAAGTCAGTTTTAGAAGATTGTTCTATTTCGTAACTACGGAAAACATGCAAACATTTTATGTATGGCACACACATTGTTCGTGACATAAATAAACTACTCTCCAGTATACATCAGATTATGAGTGAGTAAACAACGCCCATATTTTCAAACAAGATTTGTTGTTTCACTATCCAGCTTTTACAAACCAATATGAAGTCTACCGGTATATTTCGCTAAAAATTCTGTAATCAATCACAGGCTAAATATGATAATGCTTTCTAGACAGTTTCTTATGTAATTGTTGTCCTGTGCTAAGAAGGTGTGGTCCTGATGCCAGGGAAACAAAAATACTTAGACAAAACACCCATCAATGTATTATCGGAACCGGGGCCCCACCTTTTAAGAGACTCCAATAAAAAAACGACATTGATATCCTATAAAAAGTATCAAGCAAAAGCGTGTAGCAAGGGGGTTTGATTCGGGCTCCACCAGCTGAATCCAGCCCTGGCAGTGTATTCAAATCAAACATAGAAAAACTTTTATCTAGCCTAAGGTGCGTCTAGGTATACGATATAAAAGGTTTTCTGAAGTGTTCACTTCACAAATGCTAAATCCTTGTGACTATGTCATAGATTTTAACATCATTACTTTTCAAATAAAGTATGTATACGTTTTATAGTACGTTATACCGATTTATATTGCGAGACCTTAAGAAGGGGGATGGCCCTCCAGTTATATTCCTGGTATTGTTGATAATGTCAATGCTTCTCTTCGTAGTATATGAACTTAGTGAAACAAGCGTTGGGGCTTTGACGTAAAAGCTCAAAAAGCTAATCTTAAATATCGGAACAGGTACCTCTTCCACAAGTGGAAGATACTTGACAGATTACTTGGGAACGAAGGCAAATTTTTTGACCTGCCAAGGCGCGACCATCCCGGCCCCTCGAAGTTTAAGTGCGTATGCTGGAAATCCGTCGATCATCTGTCAACTGAGAAATTGCGTGATTTAGATACAAGTTGTTATGTGTTACAAATTTTTTGTTATTTTCCTTAAGGATCCATCTTATTCCCGAGGGGTGAACCACTTGTCACGAAAAAAGTTTGGGATTACAGTTACAACGATAATGAAAGCTGGCGAAAGTGCACCGGATTTCTTGAGTTTACTCTTCATGTTTCCTTATACATGTTTTGAATACCTTCCCTGGCTTCTTCATTTCTGAGAGGCTTCAAGATACCTAGCCTTCATCTTCTTCTGTCTCTTTGAATAGTTGTCATAGTATGGTCCAACGAGAGGTATAAGTCACTCCTATGTAATGGCTTACCCTTTTCCATCTTACACATTATTTTAAGAGAGATCTTTACGAATCTTTACTATTGTTTTAATGGTGTATTTCTGCAGTAAGTGATTTACCCCCTTGGACCTCTGAATGATAACAATATCACCCCTGGGTCCAACATTTGTAACGTGAATCCCTTTTTTAAGCAAGGTGCTCCTCTGCAGTGCTTTGTGATTTATTTAAGTAAACTTGGCAAAAATCAATCGGCCACGATGTCGAGCGAAAACTCGCCCGTTCAAGTTCTGGATTTGATTGCAAACTTGCAGTAAATGTTGGCACAGGAAACGCCGGAAAGCATTTTATTAAAACCGTTTTCAATAGAAGGCCATAAAAACCATAAGGAAAGATAAACAACGATGGTGAATCACGACAAAGTGACAAGTTGGGGCAAGCCCTCGTGCCAGTTCCATGGAACAGTCACTGTGGAATAATTAGTCCGAATTGATTGCTCACTTTGATAAATTTAGTTAATGCTTTGCTAAAGACTTAGTCATAGTATAGAACCTAAATTTAGCATAATAAAAACCTGCTTGTCATGTGATAGCTTTTGTTAACAAAAATTGGTGTAAGGTTTAATTAGGCTGTGACTACATTTGTGTTACGTTGCCAATTTGCGTACAATAAACCGGCAGTGCTTTTCATCAGCATAAATAGATTTTCAAACAATGCTGAATATTCATATTGTTCGACGATTATAAAAAAGATAACGGTCATGGGATGGTCATACCTAAGTATAATGATGTGATCATAACAAGTCCCTAAGGCTACACCTATCATGAACAATTGGTAAGACATAATGACTACGTTGCATTTTAAAGGATGAGTATCCCCTGGGGCAAGAATCACCTCACTGCCGTCAAATTAGAAAACAGATGCAATTTTCTAGATTACACCATCTTTAGGTACGGGGCTATATGAACTGCAGTGGTGTTATGCAGCCAGCACAGTAGGTCATCAGCAGCACACCAGACGTCACTGATGTTTTAGCCATTTCGGTACGTTTTGGTATGGAGACCATTCTTTCTTTGTATTTATCAACCTCAGATAGTGTATTACCTCCCGTTACAATAAACCGCTGCTATTTCGAATGTTACTTAATTCGAACATTCGAAGATTTGAGCACATTATCTGGTCCCTAGCACGTTGATCTCTTGCGATTCCTAAAGTATGAGCCCTTACAATAACACCGATAACATACAGTAACGGTGCAACTAGACACTTAGCACGTAGTAGGCCTATAGATAACGCGTGAAATATTATGACCATCTTGGTAAGGATAGATAGTTGCTGAGAAATATATCACTTCATGACTATAAATTTCAGAAACATTTCCATTGAGGGTAAAAATAAAGAGAGAAAGTGCTCGAGATTTGCTGTGAATCTACCATGCAGCTGGTGAAGATTTAGCTGCTGGAGAGGGCCTCAAACAGGTATCAACGCAACTTTTGCTATTGTTTTTATTGCAAAATACCATCCATGAAACGGGAGACTCTAAAAAGACACTTTTATGTTGTTGACTTCGCAATGTCCCTCATAAAGCAATTCAGGAAACATGACAGTTCCTTATCTGTGAGCCGGCGGAAGGTCGTGTTCACAGGTAAAATGAGGTAGGGGTGTCAGTAAAAAGGAACCTTAGAAAGAGCCAGCAAAAGTAAATTAAACTAGATAGGAAAGCAGCTTGTAAAATGTATACCCAAGTGTATCATTGTACTTTAAGACCAACGTACAATCGAGGTATAAGCCAATTGTTAGGAACAACGTATGGGGTTGTCTTGGGACGTATGGGAAATCTAAGAAAGAAGAAGTCGCCAGTATGCAGCAGCAATGCCAGAAAGGTGAAAAGAAATCAATGAATGGCAAAAAAATGTTTAAAAGCTGAGCACAAGTGATCTATCCACAGGCAAGTCCTCAAATTGTCAGCCATCTCGGCTCCATTCAATTTGACCCTGTTCTTTTCATTTCAGAGCACGGCTGTCCCTTTTAATGTCATCCAGTTTCATCTGTCTCCTTCTGTCTTCTGATTTTTTGAGCAGATACTCTTTCTTCTTTTACGTATCATTGTAGCCCATCTGATCTCATAATACCAACAGTCTAGCACCCTTTCCTTCTCAAAGTAGATCTGCCAGTGTCCTATTTTCTCAAACTTCTCAACACTTCCTCGCCCCTCGGTGTTCGTCCACCGTGCCTTCTCTATTCTTCTCTGAATATACATTTTACAACTCTCGGATCCCCTCGTGTTAGCCAGATTAACGTCCCCTACTTTTTACAACCACACAGAATTAGCCTCACTCCCATTTTCTTTTTGGAATTGAACACGAGGCCCATGTGAGTACAGCTTCCCTTCGCCTCAGCTCTGTGACGGCGAAAGACTACCATAGACGGTTACTGAAACACAATTCAATTCTATAGATAGATTCACTCCCCCATTTTACTTTAGAACTATACATAATGTTTGACAATGTTCTGGTTGTCTCTAAGATTTCATGTTCTTGCAGCACATTTTCTTGATCGAATGAAGAACATCGGACGAATGAAGTTCAAATCATGACTTGAACTATAATCGAATTTACTAGTTTCTATACGATACGTTTTAAAGGAGGACAAGTGTGTATCGGTCATGGTCTTGTACGGACTCCGAGCAGCGGATTCAATTACAAAACTGGAAAATTCGCATCTGAATTCCAGATAGTAAGTACACTCAGTGGCGGTTTTGAAGGGTGCGGGGCCCTGGGCCGAAAAAGTTTGCCGAGCCCTATGACGTCATGCATCGCAAGGAATGTCAGACTTAATCGCACAGCGGAAATTCCTAAAACATTTTATTCCTTCCAATGGATACAGTTTAGAGTTTTCACTTACTTCCATGAGATCAATATGGGCAGTCAGACACAATTTTTTCTTAGCATTGAGGCGCGGGGCCCATTACAGGTGCGGGGCCTCGGGTCATGGCGCTGTCGGCCTCCCCCTAAAACCGTCACTGAGTACACTGTGACCATTGTACAAACAACATTTCTTTGTGCCCTGTTTTCTTTTACGTGTACTCTAGAAACGAAATGTTACTACCACTTCAACGACCGTTCTGACAATGATGATTTCGATATAGTGAAAGGTCGATGCTAGAGTTTGATAATACTTAAGAACTGGACTGTCTAAAAATTGCGACTTTTACAGTTTTCATGTATTTCATGTTGCCTTTGTGTAAATAGCATGACATATCATACTTCTCGGTCAATATCTCGTCCTTAAAGAGCGCATTACTGTTTGCTTTACTGTGCGTTTGCACTCTTCAGCTGGATGTCGAGATTTTATAGTTTTCAGCCCTGTTCCTGTCACGCCTTGTTTATTTAAGTTGATTATATGCAGAACCCTTCCGGTAAAAGACCTTAATGACCTCACTCTGTCTAATAATGGTATGCGAATTGAGGATTTCAACTGTGGAATAATCACATAGCATGCAGCATGTGCTTGCTGATTTGAAGCTCAAATTTGAGCAAATCGCATAACAAGGATCTAAGAAGCAGATAGACAATATAATGTACATCGGTAATCCATTGTTATAGAGATAATATCAGTACCAGCAGGTAAATGAGACATTATACTCCGTCCCCTGACTTGCCTGGGCCTGTGGCTGTTTATCTTCAGTTTTATTGATTCCGTTAACATGAAAACGTGTCTTCCCTGTAAATCTCTTCCGACTGTCACGCCAAGTATGCGAGGCTTTATAAGCTATCAAAATAGGCATAGACGAACTTCTTAACCACACTAGCGGATTATGATAAGAAATCCGAGTTTTGTTTTCCTTAAACAGTTAACATCCTGTGTATGTCTGCTAGTACCAGAAAAAAGTCTGAGGTTTCTGAGACACGAGAGAGTTAAAGAGGGGAATGATAACTACCTTATCGGTTTGCTTGACTTTGGGAAGGGTTCCACGTTAATCGTACTGTATGCAAGAATGTAGCAGTACAAAACGTACATCTGTTAATACAAGATACGTAAGACAGTCTAGTTGCAGTGATCTGCTGGCGGGGAGAAGCAATACTTTACCTGGTTTTCCATTGAGGAAAAAGTTATCACAAAAAATATAAACGCCAACAAGAAACACGCGTCTCCAGCCTGTGTCTTCAGAACAATCCGCATGGTCGCTTCCAGAGTTGTATTCTTTCAAACAGAAGCAATTACTTTTACCGGAGTTGGCTTGCCATCCTCGAATTTAGGCCAGGGCTTTGATCTATTTGATTGAAGAGGACACACCGCACATTTAATCAAAGAAATGGTAATACAGTAAAAAATTATGATGCTCCCACTGCCCATAGCACATACTGCACTAACGATATCAAGTTGTTGAAATGACACTTGAACAGGAATCTTTTCGCTTGGAAGACTATGTTTCTGCAGTTACATGCGATAGTTTAGTAGATTGTCAAGGTTTTGTTGCTTCTTCCTTAACCTGCACTGATTTCTTATGCAAAGTTTTCCCACCTAAAAATAGTATTTCGAACTAAAAAATATGCAAGTTCCCTAACTCCCGTTCCAAAATATTATTAACTTTAAAAAAGAGCATTTTGAAGACCTGATTGTCAGACGTCCCTACTGCTAAGCGAATCGTTCTAGAAAACAAATAATAGTAGCAATGGACGCCCTTTTCATGTGGGCACCCCTTTCATGTAGACACCCCTTTCATGTAGACACCCCTTTCATGTGGACGCCCCTTTCATTTAGACACCCTTTTCATGTAGACACCCCTTTCATGTAGAAACCCCTTTTATGTGGACAGCCCCTTTCATGTGGACACCACCTTCATGTGGCAAGTGTCTTGCGTCATTTTTTGTATTTTCACTTAAACCTCAACTTCTGTTTGTCGAAGATTGTAGAGATAGTTCCTACCGACATTTCAACAGGATGGAGTCAGCAATGATATCATGTAAACTTTCGCCCATTCCCCTCACATTGTTTTGGCTATTGACATCTTCTGCTACCAAAAGATATGAATTTCGAAAGTCAAAGGTCAACTATTAGCATCACGATAGAGTAGGCATGTTCCGGACCGAGTTGACTGAAGTAACTCGTCTTACTAAGTCACGCCGGAAAAGACTTTCACACATCTGAATCAAAGCGAGGCTAAGTAACACTTCGATTAAGTTGATTGCTAGCTGTTAAATGCTCATTAATACCTAAATCTGAAAGTTGTAAAGATGGAACACTGATCTCTAATAAACACTGGATCGAGCATCTTCCGTCTCCAAGTGAGGTCAGTCGCTGGACGCCATTTCAGTCCCCATAACACAAAGCTTATAAACAATATTACGTAACACGACGGGCATTACTGCGCTATCTTAACTAATGGGGGCCAGTACTCGTTACTACACTTTTTCGCTGTTGTAAACAGTAGGAAGCTCGATCCAGTCTTTTTTAGAGATCAGTGAGCTGGAGTCGGCAAACACTTGGAGCCCCATTTCCAACCTTGTGTTTTCTGGGGCGCCATTCCATTGAATTGCTGGATAGGATGGCAGATCCCCTCAGGTACATAATAAAAGGGGAGGTCAGTATAGACGGGTGTCGAATTATTGCGTCAGTACAGAGCTTACAAGGGGGACGGAAATTTGAGACAGATAAACCGTATTTTTATGAATAGGTTATATGAATAGGAAGTCACGTAGGTTATACATATATATATATATACCCGCAAGCAGTTTGCAATCTTTAGGTTAAGTTAGTTGAACAGGTCAACTACTACAAAGATTAAAAGAGAATGTGCAAAATTCGAAACGAATGATGAACTAAGATTTAAGGTCAATGCCAACTGAATCAGTCATTTGTTGTGTTAGTATTCACAAAGTTGCATTGTTCGCATGTGAGCTCTTGCGCTTCAGATTATAGTTCTCCATGTAAGTTGTGACAGATGAAACTTACATGAGCTGCATGACGTATGTTAAAAAATTTTAGCCAGCGAAGCCAGAAACCGTCCAAAATGTGTGGTACGTAGCTTAGGTTTCTTGATAAATCCTTGTCAACAGCAGTTCAGAGCCTAAATGAAACGCAAATGCAGTGTAATAAGTAGATTCATCGAGTAATATGAACCAACAAACTAAGAAAGTGAGAATGATAGGAAAGTGCTTCCAAGGTCTTCAGAATGAATCCACAAAACCTATCAAAGTTGGTATTTAGCTTCTAGGACTTTATTTTTATTTCGGGTATCTACTGCCTACTTTCAACTCACTTATTGACAGTGGCTAAAATCCACCCAATCACCCTTGAGGCCAACGGCTTGCCACCCTCTGGTGTACAGTTTTACTTGTGCTCACAATTTAAAACAGAATCATTTATGAGTGGTGCATTATTTTCTTGTTTAATATTATTGCCTGGAAGATGGATAGCTGATAGATAGTTATGCAGCAGACAAAGATGTAGGATTAAAGATCCATTGATAGTTTACTACAAAATGCAATAAATATACCACATGCTCCATGCGCCAAGTTGGCATCTATTGAGAACTAAAGTGATTGATTAAATGAAGAATTTGATGATGGTGATAACTTTTGCAGCTTCTTTTCACTGGATTGAGCCTAAAAATTGTTATTTATTTATTATTTGATTATATTAGTATCGGTTGCTTTGATTAGATAGGTATTACTATCGTTCATGAATCGATAATCATCTTCTGTTTCTTCTGTAGTTTGTAAGATACTTGGGAAATAGAAACGCATGTCACCAACGGGATTCCAATACGTGGCCCACGCATTCTCGGTGTGCGCTCTACCAATTGAGCTAGGTGAACCCCTCTAGTAACTTCTTCTATTCCTCCAGTCGCCACATTAGCTTCCAGTACAGCGAAGGACATTGACATGCAACTCTAGGCGATTCGAGAGACCTGCCTCTACGTGCCATGAAACTTGAAGGAAGGACTCCCATTAATCCAATCATTCTGTTCAAAGGACATTGAAAGTGTTTTGGAGAAGAGAAGATTTTAGATAAGATAAAAAGAACACTTGAGGGAAACGCAGATCAAGTAACCGGTGCGATTCCCGTTGGTGACATTCATTTTTATTTGTCTAGTATCTTTTCAGATTAATCATTTTAAATCCTCTCTTTTCATAAATACTGTGTAATCTCCCTTTTTATATCTTTGTTAAGCCTATTGAAAGATACAAAAAATCGTCAAGAAGTGAGGATTTCAAATGGTGGTACAAGACCCGATAGTGACACACTTCTATTTCTCCAGCGCCTTTTCAATTCTGATTATTTTATACCCCTTCTCCTAGATGATGTTTTGCTATTTCATTGCTTTCCCTTTATTTTCTTTCATCACAAGTAGGGATATTTTTTTGTGTTATCATTGCCTGGTTACGTTGCATTCCGTTTAGTCTTATCATATCGTCAGAGAGTTACAGCGATCGAGCAATGATCTCTGATTTTTATGATTTGGGATGCAATGATAAGGCAAGTGTGAAAGGTTTAGAAACTGATTTGATGCAACTATCTGCATATGAGAACATACAAGAATTGAATTTATAGTAAAATAAAGGAAATATTTAGAACAGGAACGGGTTTGATTATTTAAAATTGCATGGCTTTATGCTATCTTATCTTATGGTATCGGCGCTAGGTCGATTGATTATTGGAGAACTGGAATAAAATGTAGCTTGACAAAAGCACCTTGTTTATAGTTTTCATTGACAGTCATCCTCCATGTTTCGTGCCTAGTGGAAATGGTAATGTTCCTATTGCAGACTATTTCATCTTATTTATCTATCCGAATATAGCTTATAACAATCATGGTTATTTCTTCTAAAAGACAATGTTTGTAGTCAATTATTGCAAGTTATTGGAAGGGGCATGTTTCCCCTCGGCGTCCCCTTCACTGTCTCAACACACACGAGAACAGTGTACAAGTAAAGAGAGCATGAAGAGGTGACTTTCTTGAATGTTAAAGGATCATCGTTTTAGGAACATGTTAACATCCACTAGATCAGAAAGTACAAACAATTTGAATAGCAAGCCTCTTCATTTTTTACAACAAAACATCCCAGAAATTTTCGTTTTACACTGGGTACCTATTCTGATACTTGCAAGGTGAAAAATGTAAATGTAGCATACAGTTACAACAAGATTTCCCCTTTGAAAATAAACCTAATCTGTCTACTTCAGGTGCTTTTATCCTTAACAGTCAAAAAGGTAGCTTGTTAGAATTCGGCGAATCGATGCAACTTGGTTGATTTTCTTGATTTCTTGAAGCTTCATAGAAAGGGGTGAGAAGTCAAGCACTTATTCACGTTAAGGAGTAAATCCTCTGAAAACAGGTTGTACAACCGTGAAGATACCCTCGAAGACGGAGTCAAAATATTCTAGGTTTACCATGGAAATGACATGTGGCCAGAAAGACAAGAATGCAAATGCCACGAACCGTAGCTTTATTTGAAAATGAGACTTTATTGGTTTGTTCTGGTAACTTTAAACAGCAGGTTTACTTGACTTCGTACTCTTTATTCCTGCAGACACGGTCCATCAAGCTTTGTCCTCCAGACATGTTTTTCTGAACTAGCTTTCCTGTTTATTATTAACAATGTAACGGTTGATTAGAGTAACTTGTGAAAGAAATGTACACTTGACCTAGTACTAGGGACCCTAAGTGGGATTTGTTGACCCATTTTACCGATTTTCTACCGCCAAAAACATAAGGAGAATTTTTTGTGTATAACTCTTGGGGAAATGAATTGTTTTGAAGCTCTGCACAAATTCGCATGTGATATTTTCTCAGAAGAATGCAAATTTAACGACGATGAGATGGTGTTAACAACGATGTGTTTCAAAACTGTCACCTTTAGGTATAAAGTCCTTATTCTAGCCCCTTCTCGAGCAATGGCTGAGTCTTAGTCCGTTCCTATGTATTAGTTAACAGTCCTGAGTCCAACTGTATTAAACCATCAATGCTAATATTAAAAGATCTTGCACACAATAAAACCTAGAGTGCAGTACAATCCAATTTTTCGGTTTTAAATTATGGATCTTAATGAGACGGCTCATACCTCACCCAAAGATAAATTGAAAAGAAACTTTTGTACAGGTTTACTTGAAGGTCTTAATGATAATATTTGTCCTCCCTATTTACTAGAATTGATTGGGGAATGTCTCAACCGTGTTCTTGGGCAAGAAGGAGGATCAACAAAGTTATCAAAATCATATATAACCATTTCAGTTTGTGGACATTCATCTCTGAAGGAATGGGCCTGTATCAGCCATTGCAAGGCTTCTCTACGCACAAGGACATCCTCTTGCTATTGATACAAGTATGTTTGATGCGAGAACTGAGAGATTTGGCTCTTCAGGCACGTAGATGTTGGTGTGCAAGTGTGGTAAAGCCTCCGCCAAGGAAAGCCTGTAGAGAATTGTTACCAGGCCCTTTGATATCTACTTATTGTTCGCGGTAAGAGTGTATAATTATTTTTTCTTTTTTTGTGTGGTAAACATAAATTTATTTCTATAACGTGCGTGTGCAATCGCAAGTAGCAAAAAACTGTGCATACACTCTTACCGTGAACAATAAGTAGATATCAAAGGGCCTGGTAACAATTCTCCACACAGCCCATACTTTAAAAGTCTCTTCCCTTTGCGAATTCCAAGATACGTCCCTCTTTCTCTGCATCAGCGATATCTATTTCCAGGACATAGTATTTGCGGCAAAGAAAGCGATTTGTAAATGTGAATCCCAATACAAGAATATCAGCAATGCGTTGAATTTCGTGAATACCATGGCCCCTTGAACTGCTGACTAAAACAATGATACCGACAACGTTTTGTTACACTAGACGAAGAAACTGACTTTTAAACTTCAAAGTGTCAACTTTAACATACTAAGACATAATGCAGATGAATAGAATGACGTAGTTAAGTTGTTCTTCTGATTTTATTCCCTTTTGTATATTTTTCCTGGTAGATTTTATTGTGGGTTAAAATGGAAGATTTACAAACCTTTGCATTGGTAGCGGGATTGGGCTCAGGAGACATTTGCCCTCTCAATCAATTGCAATAGATTGTAGCAAATTTCTTCAGTTAGTGCAAATAACAGATATAAATATGAAATGCGTTTAGGTGCGTAAAAGTTCATACTCTGTAATAGCAACATTGTGTAGCAGTTTACTCCAATAGCTGACTCTCCTATTTTCAATGTCGTCATTGGGAAAAACAGACTTCATACTAATGAAATGTCTAGCTCGAGATTTTGGAATGCGACTCGTTTTAAAATGAATAATTTTGGGAAAGATATAGCAATTCTTTCAGCTATTGTTTTACAACGTGGTTTTATAGCTTTGTTTAGATCTTTAACCTGTTTTCTGACGTAGGGCTACCACTGGCCGAAGTACTTCAAAAGCTAGATTGTGGTACGCAATCTGAATATTGCGTTAAGGTACAGATTCATTACAGCTAAACGTATTCGCCAGACACTGGTCACAACAATCGTCTGGAGCAATTATGAGTCCCTTAATAAACTCAACTTTCACCATTTATACCAGAAACCAACTCCTTAAATTACAAAATAGCCATGTTAGTTGGAGAATTATTTTGTTACTTATGTGATTTGATATAAGGCGTTATATTGACAGAGCTAAAAAGGCGATCATTAATTGTTTGGCCTTTACAGATGCAAAGAATAGTTGGATTTACGAAGACGTCCCTCTTGAAATGACTGAGCGCACCCTTTTTGAATGCATTAGTTTGCCTCTGACCTGCAATTGTTGTTGTACCTGCAACTGCTGTTGTACCCCTCTGCATTTTTGACCTTGTTATGGTCTGGTGATAGCTAAATTCACATTGCTTAAAACGAGGCTCTATATGGAATATGACGATTCGATGTCTCTATTGAAATTCAGAAGTTAATGTCTTTCCAAATATCTGAGGTGCAAAAGTGCCAACCTTCATTTCCTCTCACAACTGATTACCTTAAAAGAAATGAATCGAACAAATCGTAAAGAATCTTCATCGACAACAGTCTTTTCTTGAAACTGAAGAAGTAATACTGTTTAAATATGTGGTAATTGAATAATAGATACACTTTGGGTTTATTGAAAGCATGCAAACTCTTGGATATCTTACAATGTCTGATGAAAACTGCAAAAAATTGTGTATAGGAGAGGGTCAGGAAAACACGAACTTAATTTCTGGCCAGGTGGTTAACGGCTCTCTTACCAAGAAAAGGCGTTGCCAAATAGCTAAAACGATAACTTTCATAGACAGCAGTAGTATGGTTATAAACTAGATGGAGAGCTATTTACGATCCAGTTATATCTTTGAAATTGGAAAGAAGCGTAAATCTATAATCCCTGAGGTTATCGGATTATTTCGTAGGAAATTTGAAAATTGTCTATTTGTCTCCCACTTAAATGTGATGTAAGTCATCATATCGATGCTGAGTTCTTAATGAGTAGTTAGCTAGTATATGCACAGCTGCTTTTCTGCTGCAAAACCAAATTCAGGCAAAAGTTTGATCTGGCCCATTTTTTGTTTTAAGATATTGTTGTTATTTTATAGCCCTTTAGTTGATCCCAAGAGACGTATCTTGAATAAATCTACAACTATGACGTAAGTAACATCCACGGAGTTCAGTATTTTGTTGATTACCTGACGTCACTCACCCAAGAGAAGATTACAAGCTGTTTCTCTTCTCACCTAATGGACTGTCATTAGTGGAAGCAAACCCCTTTTTAAGCGCTAATTACAGAGATCCAAAATTAGAATCTTTTATTGTATCAGAGGATTTCATTTTATAGTTATATCATAGAATTATATTTTCGAATCCCCACGGTACCATATTTTTATTTTTCTTTAGCATCTTTTTGGAATGTCATCCCTGGTGAAGGTATTGATAATGTAGCCAATTTAACTTTGATTACAGAAATACGAAGGAGAGCTAAGATTCGACGATTTGTCTTTGTTAATTATCTAATCGTCAAATGTAATGTGAAAATGATCTGCATCTGGCGAGTAGTAAGTTTTTTTCGATATTTTTAGAAAGTGCCCTGTAAATTTTATTATTTTTTTAGTCTTTCAATGTTTCAAACACTCATTTCAAGGTACAATGTAACGATATTTATCCCAGGCCCATAATAAATACTTATAATGAAATATAAAGACTCTTCATATACTACAAAGCAGAACGTGACAATACAAAAGCAAGTAAAATCATCTGGAAGGCAGCGATTCACGTACTTTAAGAACATTGAGAAGTAGAGTGGAACTGCAACAAGAGACAGAAAGCAGTGAAATATCACGCCACTGAGCTCTATTCTACTCAGCCTTTTTGCACAATCGATTTTTTTGTATGGGAGCTTCTGGGTACCGCCTACGCATTTTCACGACAGTATGTTTCTCGGTACCGAACTTTAAGAGATTCTTGGTACTATTCTTCACTCCTGAAATAGTGCAAAAAGATTGAAATCAGAGCTGTAGTTCATTAGATATGGACTTTCATGTTACAAAGATTATCGAGCAACACTGGTCAACATAACATTTTGGCAGAATCGTGTCTCATTTTAAGTTTTGCCTTCAAATTTACTGTAGCCTTTTCTTACAGTAGACTTTTAAAAATCATTTGCTCGTATACAGTACATAATAAATAAAAGGATCAAAGTATTATTTGGTTCCAAATCGAGGAAGTCTTTGCTTAAAGGGGCCATCTGACTCAGAAAAATAGCTGTTTCTAGTTCTGTTTTCTCATCACACTACAACATTTTAAGCGCAAATTTTAAGCAGATCTGCCAATACTTTTACAAATGAAAACACCGTATTCTGGTGATGAACAAAATAAAAGTAAAACCCAAAAAGCTGCTAATACTAACAGGTACGAAAAGACAGGCGAACGTTTGCTAGGAGGGCTCCAAAAGCGCCCGCACTCTTTTGGGAAAATATGACTAAAAGAGGAAGAGATTGGAGAGAGTCGTGCAGAGGAGTGTTTCCTTTTGACAAAACGACTTAAAATTAGAAATAAACAAGCTTCCTCAGGTCAAAATGAGAAGAGGAGGCCGGGTGCAAACCTTAAAATAGTTCCTATGCATTAAAAGACCATCGCCAATTAAGTTACTACACTTACACGTTCAGTTCAAGCAACAATAATCGTAATCGAAACGTTAGTTTTAAGTTTCTGTTATTCTGGAACCTCAGTTCGTGCTATCATATGACAAGTAATCTTCACAGAGGATCAGAAGTTATATCGTATTCCATGACCTAAAGGGAAACAAATGTATCTTTTCTAAATCGGCCACTTCTGTTGGTCTTTCCTATTTTGGTCACATCAGTCATAATCTCTCTCCTTATCTCCTACAGTGTCCTTTCCTATTTCTTGCCTCGACAAACCTATATTACAATGGTTGAATTTGGTCGCAGTCCACTGATCCCTAAAAAAACTCTATCGAGCATCTTCCGTCCCAAAGTGAGGTCAGTCGTTGGACGCCATTTCAATCCTCATTACACAAAGTTTATAAACAATGCTACGTAACATGGCGTACCTTCCCGCGTTATTTTAACTTTTCGGGACTACTATTTGTGACCAAATTTTTCGCTGTTGGAAACAATAGGGAGCTCGATCCAGTCTTCTTTTAGAGAACAGTGGTCGCAGTCCCAAATAGTCCTGGTCTCTAGGTAGTTATTTTAATGTGCCTGCAGGACACACCAACTAAATCAAGTACAAGAAAGCGAGTAGAAATGGATGGTTATAGGGATGTTTGGACGGTGTTTTCACTTGTAAGCCAGTTATTCCCATGCCCGACTTCACTATGTTAAACTCGGTAACCACGATAACTTGGTAAGGTTTAAGCTTTCCAAGCTATATCAAGCAATAGCGTAGCATATGTTGACTTGTTTATGATACACTTTGAGAAAACTCGCTCAGATATTGTCACTACCGTGATTTAGGTTGCGTTTTGGAATACAGGTGAGGATCAATTTTGTGAATGAATTTAGGTTCCTAAGTAACCAAATCAGAAAGGATATGTTATGTGGCACTGCATCAAGTTCATCCATCTTACCAGCGCTAATATTGCTCTTAGTCTTGATTGAGAGTCAACATTTTATTCCAAAAATTATCTCTAGAAACAGATTTATCATGACAGAGTTAGCCAAGCACTTATAACAGCACAGCGTTATTGTGAATGCGTAAACCGCTGTTATATAAACTATGGTTTAAATCATACGTGCACTTGTATGAGCGTGCTTATCAAGTTGAACATGGAAAAATAGGATGCTTTCTGTTCTACAACTAGTTGAAAGCAGCAGCAACAGCAGCAATTTACTTGTTACCGTGGTAAGGTCACGAGCTGTGAGCATGATTCGGGAGAGCAGCGTTGAATTCAACCATAGTAAATAGATTGGCAAGTCTACTATAAATTACTCTGGAGCAACCTTCCTTGCTATCAGTTCCGTGGTTCCAGAAACCAGGCCATTGCTTTGTTTTACTAAATTGATAAGTTTATGACGGGATATGGCACAATAAGAGATGTGTCATGTGGATAAAGTACACGTTTTCTCACTTCCACCGTTGAATGGCGTGTAAATTGAAATGAGTTCCCTTCATCTACATGTTTTCGATTGAAAATGAGCTACAGTATTGTTTATTCTGCCCTGCTATCGATACCAAAAACATAAACATTTTTACAACTTTCGTGCCACGGTTGTATATTACATCATAGATCTGAATAAATTTATTCAGATCCATGATTTCAGAGATGTGTAGTCTTGGAGAGGTTTATCGACCAAGATTTGTTTTAGGTTACTATAGCAACGTATTTTTATACGTAGGTACCATATCTACATACGAATCAATAATAAATGAATATAAGAAGTCACGATTTTCTATCCACAAACTCCAAGTCCTGGCCTGATGCTAAAAGAACTTTGTTTAGCACAACAATATTTCTAGTAAAAAGACATGTCTTCAGGATTGGTTGCTGCTAAATGTATCCTTCCACGGATGAGGATTGCAGTGGTGACGCAGAGTGATTTTAAAAGCTCATTAAAGGAAAATGGCTATTGCTATTGAACATATACTTGAATAAGGTGCTGTAGCAGATATCATTTAAGTAATTTGAAGTTTGCGAAGATCTCAGAGAAAAGAAAAAGCATCTGAGTACAGGGATTCGAGTACCGGTACCATGCTTTCGCGGCAAGGAAGATTTAAATTGATTCTCTTTGCTTCTTCTAGACCATCCATATATTATCATGCTAGTCTGTTTTGCCCATTAACCTCGTTTTTCGTTTTATGATGAAATGTATATCCGTGAAATGCTCCGTTGAAAAGAGGAAACTTGTGATTCAAACTACCGTAAATCCCTCACTTCAGAACCTTTCTTTGTATTCGAGCTTGTGATTGCCTGAGTATTTGACGCATGCGCATTGGTTACTATTTACTTAAGGATGGTTTGTGACTAAATGCAATCATATACGTTCCATAACTACGTTCATTTTACAGATATTAAATGTAACATGGGTTTCCTAGTTAAGCATCCCCTAATCCGATTGCTCTACTACTTACTAGTTAGTATCATCACTGTTGACTGTTACACCCTGATTGCTCCCATTTTATCTCCACAGTTTACGATAACAGCTGCATGGGCGCGGGACGTGGGCGGGCAGGGGGCAGGGCGACGGTGCAAAGGTAGATCTGCGGATACAGAAACCCCAATGCGTTAGGGATATCTGCATTTAAAGTAGTGTAGATGTTGAAAGTGAAGAAACAGGGAAGATCGCAGATGCGGAACGACTACCAACGCCCGCACTGAATGATGCTAAGAAAGTTTCAGAAAAGTGTGAATGTATAGTCGGTGTACTAAAAGTCTTTAAATCTAATACCACATATATTTTCTTAATTCACTGATTTTGGGTTTAAGGTTTACATTTCCACATCTGCGTTATTTCGACTCACAAAATACTTTACCATTTCAACAGAAGGAGACTATTATGCCAGTATACTAACGGTATTTGTAAGACGAGTCTGAGGCAAACATTATATTCTGTAATTTTTATAAGACACACTATACATATGAACAAGATAGCATGTCACACCTAAGTGAAACTAAGTATAGATAGCCGCCCAAACTGGCCAGATGCCAGAGAACCACTCATGTATCAACTGCTCTTACTTCTCAACTCATTCAAAGATATCGGAGATTCCCTATGATGTCTAAAATCCGTGACAATATTCTTGATAGCTCATGTTTAATGGCGATTACGTAATTTGAGGAGAACGATGTACGTAGAAAATGTACCAGTAGAACCTTTAGGCTAAGAAAGACGGGTAGCAAAATAATTAACACTTTTCATTTGCCCATAAAATTTATGACAATCCATCCTCATTGA
This sequence comes from Carybdea cf. marsupialis auct. non (Linnaeus, 1758), assembly GCA_010016065.2. NCBI lineage: Eukaryota > Metazoa > Cnidaria > Cubozoa > Carybdeida > Carybdeidae > Carybdea > Carybdea cf. marsupialis auct. non (Linnaeus, 1758). The sequence continues at coordinate 17,844 of JAAAKL020003047.1, forward strand.
ATTAACTGAACGCCGCAACCACATTTTAAATGACGCAATGATGTGGTTGCAAAAGCATTTGTTTGCCAATTTCAGATGGCAATGTCTGCCGTTACAATAGCTCAACACTTTTACTTCTATGTAATATCTAAAGACGGTTTTGACGATGACTTCAGACATATGTTTTCCATTTCGCAAGATATCCAAGATTAAGTCTTTGACTTACATTAGGCTCCTTGCATGCACGTATCTCATCCTAGGTAATTGCCGTAGGACAAGAAGTGGGTATTTTTATCAGATTTGTCGCATTTAAGGGACTACTCAGGGAATGACACGGAGGCGAAATTTGAAGGAGAATTAATCTATTTGTGATAGAGCGTATCCGATATGTCTGTTCTGTGTTCTGCATGTAGTATACAACAGATAATTCATAATAGCATATTCAACTTGGTAAAGAGTTGTACTCGTGGGCAGACCTAACTGGCAGTATCGTATTTCTCAGGGTGCATATGTAAACACCAGCAGTTACATACAGTCAATAATAAATGAACATGACCATTTAAAAAGAAGGACCCCTCCCAGCAAAATAGATTGGCTACACCCTTATACTCAAAAGTTCTTATTGCAAGACAACTTACCCTACCCTGGCTAGAAGCAAGTCATTGTAGTGAACGCGTTTAAATTGTAAGAAACTTTGTAGCAAAAATGGTAAGTTTTAAGGAGCCAATAAAGGTGCACTATTACAGAGAAGGCGCGCCTTTATCGAAATACTTTATCAAGTATTAAGTACATAACTTGGATGCGATGGAAATCTGTGATACATATGACTGGATTCTTTCACGACACAAATGTCGAGTTAACCTCTAAATTTGATACAGCTGTGCAGATGCTTAACATGAAGCTCAAGGCATTCATTTCGATCGCGAGACCATGAAAGGCACCTTGTTGGCATCCTATCTCTTTGTCACGCCTGCTTTATTCAAAAATATTCAAAATCGTGGTGTCACACTTTCCCACCGCATTAGTTTAGCACTCCCCTAAATATTTGGTGGTTACAGCACTGTTTGTAATAACACCAGGATGAGATACTCTTCATCATGGGCGTAGATTCTGGGGGGGGGATGGGGGACTCATCTTCCTTCCTTTTCAGGATGGACGAGCAACGGGTGCTTCGTCCCCCCACGTTTGGGCTCAGAAATGTCAATTTGTCCATATCTAATCCTTTTGTCCCCCTCCCCCTCCAACATTCTTACAGCGATCTGCGCCCATGCTTTACATCAAAAGAGGAATCGTCATAGTACTTTGGAGAAGTCTTGTCAGAGTTGGAACATTCAACTACTGTGTAGTATCAGCCTTTTTAGCTTGAACGTATCATTGTACTCATATTTCGATCCTTTTCAGACTCGATGGATAACTAAAATCACCATTCATACTTTGTAAGATAATCCGATCGTTTCAAGTTAATCTTTTAGTACAGTTCTTTTGTGTTTTCCAATAAGTCAGACAGTGAGTAGCACATGTAATCAAGATCTCTGGTTACTGATTGGATGTCAGACGACTTTTAGAACGACTCCTAGTGCCTAGCTTCCATTAGTTGCGCAAGTAGCGCAAGTCTACACGTGAGCAAGCACATTAAACGTTGAGACCAAAACAGACTAGCTACAAGCAGTCTTGGTGATAGTATTATTAAGACACATTTTGAAACCTTCAAAACCGCAGCCTATACAGCTTTGGTCATGCCTGTATCCGGGAAATCAACAATCGCTCTACGTGAATGAAAGTAACAACTGCTTTACATGAATGAAAGTAACAACCGCCTTACATGAATGAAAGTTACAATCGCTTGTGGGAAATTGACGTGTTTATTTTGAGAGGACACTGCGTGTGTAAAATTTTTAATGTAAATGAAGTAAGTCTAACAGAAGTCTAACGTATGGTATGTAATGTGATCGAGTGAACATTTTCTTATCGCAGATTAGAGAAGTATTCCCAGAAATTCCGGAAAGGGCACTGTTTGGCTGTATCTCGCTATTTGTGGTTAGTTTCATAAAATAGAAGCTATAAGATACGATTTGACAAGAAATAATTAAGGTAGAACTCTTGGCTGTATTTCAATATTCGAGGGACGACTGAATTAAAGAATATCCACCCATTGAAATATTACCCCTAAGGGTTTCGGTTTCCTTTTGATGTTGGCGTAAGTTTGAATAAATCTTTGTTACAACTATCTATAAGCTAAATCTTCTCAATTGATATACAACGCAGCTCCGTTACAAGTGAGCCACCAAGCACCCCACAGCTTTTTCGCACCGCTTTCCCCTTATCTCTTTTTCAATTCCGTTATTTTCCCGGAAAATCTAGGTGTGGTTACTTGAGTAAATACCAAACGCATTTCTATGTTGTAGGCCGACACCACTGGTGGTAATATAGACTCTGGAAGTAATCTTATACTTCGCTTTTAAAGTTTTTAACAAGTTTGTAGATCTAGAAGCGATGGACTGTAACGTTATTTCTTAATAAATACTCTTAAGATAACGATAAGAACAGCTTCTTCTCAGGTTGTTCCCATGCTGTGCTTATAAACCAGCTCTCTCAGGTTGTTCCCATGCTGTGCTTATAAACCAGCTCTATCTGGTTTTGAATGCTAGGATATACAAGATTTTGTGGCAAGGCTATGGCGATCTTCAGCGGAAAGGGGGAATGAATGAAAACGAGGCTATTCTCCGCTCGTCAGAACACTGAAATGACTTGAACGTGTGAACGGTAACGACAATAGATGATTACATTGATTTTAGTCTACTTATTTTACATTGTCAATAGACACGTTAGTTTTACTAGAGATTAACAATCTGCAAGAAGTAAGCTACAGTAGTAATTTTATTCGTTTATGTCAACATAGTATGAGTTTGTGCGTCATTGTGGTAAAGCTATATATTCTATGTTCATCTTAAAGAATAAACTTACGTAATTAAAGTATTACAGTTGCCATCTTTTATGTCATTTGTTACAAACGAGATAAACGAGACTGTTTATGGCGCAACAAGCATCCTTTCTAGCAAGATAAAATGCGTAGATTATATTATCCGTGGTTTAGGTTTAACCGCGAGCTCTTATTGAATTCTTTTGCTGTAAACATTCAACACGAGCTCTCTTTCCCTACTGAATCGTATGAGGCAAAGAAACTCATTAAAAAATAACAGGATTGTAGTCTGTAAGGTTACCGTTATTGTCAAATAGACATGAGCATCTAAAAAGTTTATAGTAGACCTTTACACAAATATCCTGTTACCAATTTTGGACTACGAAATATGCAACTTTCCTTATCCTCCGTTCCAAAGTATTTTTAAGTTTGAAACAGAGCATTTTGGACACTTGCAAGTCAGAACTCCCTGCTACTAAGCGGAGAGGTCTAGAAAACAAATAATGGCAGGAATGGACACCCCGTTCATGTGGCAAGTGTCTTGTTCCATTTTCACCGAAATTTAATAAGAATTTAACTTTTATTTGTGCAGGATCGTATTCATTGTGATATTCCTAGTATCTTTTCTAGTAAATCATCCATGATCTAATATTTCCACTCGAACTTGTGCTAGACTATGTAAAAGAGTATTATACGTTTAACACAAATATAGCAGTTGGGTGCAGACAACGAGTTTGTGATTGTTCTGTTATAGATTTGATTGTGAAATTGAGCAGGGTATGGGGTTGCCCACCCCCCTAATAAATTACCTTCTGAAGTTTTTAGGTGCCTCGATGAATAAGATCACGTCTCAAGCGGAGCCGTGCAAAACTGGCATAAGTTTGGACTGAAGCAGCAATTTTGCATTTTCTGTCGTTTCAAGTCAATGACTACGAGTTTCCGACGTGAGTTTGTTTGAGACTTACCCCTTCCCCGCTTTCAGTAAGTATAGCCTTGATATTGCACTTTTGGCATTAAATTTAGTCTACAGAAACCTATATCAAATTCAGCCTTTAAAATATGCCTGAATTAAATCAATGTCCGGACCCTAATAACCTCGTATTCAGGCAATGAAAACGCTGGTTATCCGACCAAACAGATTACCCAGTTAGAAACGGTATCTTGCGAAGAACGTCATTGGCAAGCTCATTTACAATGATCGATAATGAAACACATCAAGCAAAAATAAATAAAATGATTCCATCTTTATAGGATGATATTCAATTAGCCTAACATTTATGCAACATCAAGCTAAGTTCGAGAAGTTGTTACACTTAGCCATCAGATGTTATCATAATCATAATAGCCCGTCCTCCAAATCTTTGCCGGGATAGTCTTCAATCATTCATTCTCCAGTTGTCCACCCCATTTCTTAAAAGAGGCAGTAATTTTACAATAGCATGACCAGCAAATCATCCTTTGGGCAAGGAGACACTCCCAACTGATGTCTAGAAAGACTGGATCGAGCTTCCCATTGTTTCCAAGAGCAAAAACTGTAGTCACAAGTACTGGCCCCCATTAGCTAAAATAGCGCGGGAAGATCCGCCATGTTACGTAACATTGTTTATAAGCTTTGTTTGGTGGGGACTGAAATGGCGTCCTACGACTAACCCCGCATTGAGACAGAAGATGCTCGATCCAGAGTTTTTTAGAGATCAGTGGGTACTCCCCTTACTTCTGAGATGGTGTTTACATCTCTGAAACTTGGCGGTGAGCTTCATCACGAAAGCTTTCCTGAGCACAAAGAATAGGCCACAAGTTTTTGAGCCCTGCCCTATTTGTTTCTTCATAGAGTTGAATGCATGATTACACGGTTGATGGTTTGGTCAATGATTTCACGAAGGATTTGCTGAGTACGTACACTCATTTAATTGGCCGTGAAGTTAGTAAATACAGTTGATTCTGCTACTGTAATAACCTCGAGTTGAATATCAAAGATCGACAGTCTGTATAATATTGGAAAAGGATAATATTTCGGAAGTGTTAGGGAAAGAGTTACTCTGGTGTTGCCCGCATTTTCGTGCACTTTGCGTTCTGTTCCTAGTATCATAAAGCAAATTTGTATACTAAAACTATGTCTTTTGCGCTCAGCATCTGTTTCAAGGGGAACTTTTAACCCATAAAGGACCATCGCCCTTCTAGGTCCCAACTACTACAAGCACTACTGTGTAAGCAATTTGGGTAAAGTTAAGCACTAAACCCCTGAAAATAATTGTGCACTCAAAATTCCATGCGTGGTGATACTGTCCTTGATAAGATCTTATTTAAAGTTGAGAAACATTCAGGCTGAAGGAAAAAATTGTTTTTCTTATGCAAACACATATGTGCAAGTTCTTTATTCTGTGTTTGAAATCTTTTATACTCCTTAGCAGGTTGGTATCCAGTATTGAAATTTCCTTAATTTTTCGCCTATAGCTCTGCTTTTCGTGTTAAAGTAGGTCCTTACTAGAACACGTGCAAATACGTTAGACCAAATGGCAATACTATATAATATTTTATTTCAACAGTCCAGTATTTTAGAATGTTCATGAAACATCATTTGGACACACAGTCTTACCATCACTTTGGTAAAGTAAAGCTCTGTATCCTGGCCAATCAGTCATTTTATAAAATACAAAGGGATCAGAAATCGCAACAGTATTTTGCAAAACACATCCAATAAACATTCGAAGATAGATAGTTTGAGGTTTTTGTACTAGCCAGGTTCCTCCAGCCCTCGATTCTGTAGACATTCAGAGGGTTTTAATTCTCAGTGGCGAGTATATGTTTGCCTTTCTTTTAGCACTATGGAAAATCTGCTGAAATTCTTACGGACATACGACAACTCTGAGAGTGCTATGATAGTGGTTTAATATCCGACAATTGCAGCAGTTACAATGGTTAACTACAAAATCATGTTTTGGCACCATTTATATTTTGTTCATTGTGGGCAAAATCATGTTACAACTACTGAAGCAGATGCAAAGCCAGTCCAAACTTCCTGGAGCGGGGTTCGGAGCCGAGGGGTTATATTTGCATGTATTGTCTATGACTGTCCTGAAAATGCCCCCAAAAATGCACTTTTGTCTTTCTTGCTTCCACTAAAGAGCTTCTATGGCAACAAGAGAGGTGATTAATTCCAATGGAAATTCTCAGGTGCAACTACCTGCGTCACTCTCAAAATTAGCAAAACGAAAGTATAATATACATTTGAACATTTACTGGGGGAGCATATAGATTAAAGGGTATTCGTTTGCGGGCCTGGCTTACATCTGACGCACAAATTCCAGCAAATGGAAATTTAGGATGGTAGTAAATTTAGGATGGTAGTAAATTTAGGATGGTAGTAAATTTAGGATGGTAGTAAATTTAGGATGGTAGTAAATTTAGG